>JALLBK010000086.1:0-31470 GCA_036940085.1 Discostella pseudostelligera
CATTTCTGGCTTAGTCCAACTGAAGGAGTCACCTCGGTGGTTCTGGACGTAAGCTCGAAGGAGCTGTTGAGGGTTAGCTCGTGAGCCCTAGGATACAGATTGGCTGATGCTGGCTCTCTTTTCGACTCATCTGAGTCTGAGGACAGCGTTGAATACAGGTGTTATAGTGTAACTGTAATTCTTAGTAAGGCCAAACTCGCCCATTCATCATAAATCATCAGCCAGAGCTCACTTCGAGCCACCCGGGCGAGTTTGGCGTGACGAACAAATAAATCATCCACCAGAGCTCACTTCGAGCCACCCACTCAACAAACCAACACCAATAATCTATGGTGACCTTCAGCAGAGTCGATCTTAAGCTTGCGATCTTCAATTGCATGGTGCAGTTCAAGATCGACCCGATCGTCGATGTGGACAACACCGAGGAAGACTTCAAACGATTTGATCAAAGTCTCCTTCGCCCCGCCAGGTTCGTTCCCTCTGATCACAATGGAGGCAACTATGGATATGCTGGTCTCATCATGACCAAGGCAGCCTACCAGAAACTTGTCGGGAACTCCACCGCTGTGTTCGTACCCTATCCAAAGCCAAAGTCTTGTATCCCAACCTACGAAGATGGAGCAAATGATGCAAGCAGGTACCAAACGCAGATGTTATTTGAGCAAGAGCGTGAGGATTATTACACTCAAGAAGCATGCATTGACACACTCAAGTACTTGATACTCAACAACGTACCCAAACTTGCGCTTGATGAATTGGAAGATGATCGCTTTGGTTTTGCGAATGTAAGCCCACTTGAGATGATGGAACACCTACGCGCCAACAGCCGTGTCAATGATGCCTACGACGTTTACGAGCTTCTCGATACGTTCCATGATGTAGTACCAATCGCTTCGAAGCAGAAGATGCTCACAGTTAAACCAGTGGCGTTGAGGATGACTGGTGATCGAGAATTTTCGAGCCACTGGGTAAGAAAGGCAGCAAGCGCTGTTTAGCGCCAGAAAACTATCATCCGCTCTCGCGACCATTACTATCGACAGGTAGATTAAATGTAGAAAGATGTAAGACCATTACCTTACCCCAATTTACCCCATAAACGATATCGATCGTTACGCAGATGCAAAGAACGGTATCTTCATTTTTCTACCGCTCTCTGCAGCATTATTTCCGGCATCTTTCTTGGCAGCGTTAGCCTTCTCACTCAGTGCCTTCAATCCATCCGGTCCATCCGCCCTAGCAATAATCTCATCAGCAACCATCAATCCACTGCGCGTGGCACCCTCCATTGAATCTAAATAATCCTGGTAGGTGTAACTTCCCGCCAAGAAAAAGTTGGAGATAGGCGTGGCCTGCTTGGGGCGGAACTTATCCTGACCTGGCTTCTCGCGATACAACGATTGACCAAGCTTCACGACATTGCTCCATGTGCATTCCAGCTTACGTGACGATGGGAAAAGCTTGTGGAGTTGATCAATGCAATCCTGGACAATTTGTTTCTCCGATCGACTGAATGCACGTTCATCGAATACGGCCTGGATGAGACTTCCCTCGCCTTCCTTGTAATACTCGCCAGGGGATGTAACGGCCAAGTCAGCAAAGCAGGAGAATTCAGCATCGGCAGAGTAGAGGAGGTTGTCAATTCCTCCACCCCTACCATCAGATTGATCGCCCGAAATATCCATCATACGACCCTCATCATTCATTTCCGTAACCCACCCGTTGAAACGGACTTGGACCGTCGCGATGGGCACCGTGTCAAGATTGTAAATGTTGTCAAACATGGGGAAGTTATCACGGAAGGATTGAGGTAGGACCTTCTTGATTCCAGGCACGTCCAATGCACACACGACGGCATCAAACTCTCGAAGCTCCTCGCGTGGTCCGACTTTAATGCCCGTCACCCGTGTGGGTTTGCCATTTGCATCAGTATCGTAGAGAAGTTCTCGACATCCCGTGGAGAGATTGATTTTCACATTCCTATCCTCCAAATACTTGAGGATAGGATCATGCAAACAAGTTTGGGGACTACCCTCGAGCATGCGCAGTACACTCGCCTCGGTTCGGATTGCAAATAACATAAAGATGGTAAGCATGCACCGTGCAGAGATGTTGTCGCAGTCGACAAATCCAAGTGCATACGCGATGGGATCCCACATTCGATCTAACGATCCACGAGATCCACCGAGCTGGGTAAACCATTCCGTAAAGGTAATATCATCCAAATCACGGACCATATCCATCCCACCATCAAAATCGAATAGGGCTCGAACAATGGGCGATGTACCCAACCGTAAGGCATTGTGGAATTTATCGGTCAGACCCAACTGTTCCGTCTTAGCAAAGGCTTGTAATCCACTAATGGGTGCTCCAATTGGAAAACGAAAGTCAAGACTTCCCAACGATCCACCTTCATTCACAAATGTGTGAACATGCTCTTTGATACGCAATTCGGTATCAAAAGACCCGGTCCGTTTCATGATACCAAATAGATTGTAATAACACCCAAAGAAGACATGTAATCCCATCTCGATGTGATTCCCATCCTTATCTTGCCAGGAACTGACTTTACCACCGACGAATGGTCGTAGTTCGAACATTTCGACGTCATGTCCGGCATCGGCCAAGTCCATGGCGGCCACCATACCGGCCAATCCTGCGCCGACGATCCCGATTTTGAGTTTTTCCTTATTGGTTTTGCCCGGTCCATTTTGGGCACGTGCCATTAGATTTTCATTGAGGAAGGATTTGTTCCCGATTTGTTGTTTGGCTGATTCAGATTTGAAGTCGCTGTCGACGGGTGCTGTGGTGGACATGAAAAGGGAGGATGCTGACGTAGGGGCGGAGGCTACGCGATGAATGGTGGATGGAAGTTGGAACGCCGAGACCGAGATGGACGCGGCGGCACAGCATCCGACGACGTAGGCGGTGGCATAAGCGAGACGAACCATGATGATGATGTGATGCTATTATCCTTTGAACTACCGCCAATAGTATTATGATTATCGTGCGGGGAATGGGTTTGGCTGGAGATGGAGAGATTGCCGCTTCCGCTTCGATATCGTATTGTGGAAAAGGTGATGACGATGACGGGGAATCGCTGACTTTCACTGTGATGACGTAACCCCGACGGAATTAATTGTAAGGTAGAATCTCAGGTGAATTTATGCCGGAAAGTCGGGGAGATACAAAAGGACACAAAGTGAGAGAAACTGAAAGTGAGCACCCCAAAGAAAGACACTGACACATCAGCTTTTCCGGATCTTTTAAGTGTCACCTCAACTCAACCCACCTACCATCAACATCACACCACACACCATGGCGATGGCGGCAGCCGGCAGTAAATCCAACCAACCATCCTATCTCGAGCTACTCCTACATCACAAGCACATCAATGAAGGTTCATTATTATGTATTCATAACTTCAGTGGCTTCCATTGGCATCGGCAGCCACGCATTTTCGTCACAATCAGTTTGTTATCACACGCAATGCCAATCATTAACGCCGGTGGTGTCAATGCCGCTGCCGATACAACGAAATCGACATCATCGAAAATTTTACCAATCGAGTCTACTGCCGACCAGGGAACACCACATACTATCCAAACATCAATACAAAAGCCGTAGTAGGAGATCTGCATTGTCATCAACGTCCTATGGTGAATCTTCGTTCTCCTCACCACCATCATCCTCGTCATCGTCATCATCGACAAATGCTACATCCAAACCATTACCAAAAATAGACCAACTTCTATCGCAATTGACAAGTCTATTTCCATTATTTGTATTAGGATCAGCAATACTGGGATCATTCGCTCCGCATACATTGAATTGGGTGAATAATGGCAATTGGATGTCAGGTATGCTTGCTGGGTGAGCATCGCTCAAAAGATACCTCTTTGTTATCAGATCCATTGATTGTACATTGACACCACTTTAACGTTATCTCTAGAGTAATGTTGGGAACTGGTATGACGCTCGAGCGATCAGACTTTACAAATATTCTAGCATCAAAGACTCAACGTCGATCTATTCCCGTGGGCGTACTATGCCAATTCATATTAATGCCACTCTCTGCCTTCCTCATAGGCCGGACTATGTTATTGCCCTATCCTGATACTGGTGGGAAACACCTATTTTTAGGCTTGGTACTTGTGGGATGCAGTCCAGGTGGAACGGCATCGAATCTCGTTACACTTATCGCTGGTGCGGATGTAGCTTTGAGTGTGCTGCTGACGACTTGTAGTACTTTGCTGGCTTCGGCTGTGACTCCATTGTTGACCAAGTTGATTGTCGGAAGTGCTGTGCCCGTGAGTGGCAAAGCGTTATGTATAGCGTGTGCAAAGGTGGTGTTGGCGCCTGTGGCATTAGGAGTGTTGCTGAATGAATACATGCCACGGCTGTGCAAATGGGTAAGTGTAATGAACGGGTGTTCGTTTTGGATTGCTGTTGGAGCGAACTCTAATGCAAACTTGCGATACAGGTGTCGAGATGGACTCCATTTGCGAGTGTACTTTTAGTGGCACTGATATGCGGAGGAGTTGTCGCAAACACTGCCGTGTCGATGGGCTCGTTTCCCGTACGTCTCCTTCTATCGGTTGTTCTGGTGAGTTTGAATTGTATTTAGGTACATGAATTTGGTCAATATATCTGTGTGTGTTACCACTGACTTCGTTCGAACTGCACGCTCTCGAATGCTGTAGACGCATTCGCTTGGTTTTGCTGCTGGATACATGGTTCCGAAGTATGCATTGGGCTTCTCGGAACAAACCGCACGTACAATATCGATTGAGACTGGGATGCAAAACTCTGCACTTGCTGTAGTCCTTGCGAAAAGTATTGGTGCGGATCCCCTCTCGTATTTGCCAGGTGCATTGAGTGCCACTGCCCATTCGTGTCTAGGGAGTGGATTGGCAGCATTTTGGAGAGTGATGGATTCAAAAACAACAAAGGAATGATAATCTGAAGATGTCAAAGTGTAATCATAATCCATAATCCATTAATGCCGATTTTGCTTAGGTTGATTCGTCTCCACGAAATGAGAGAAGATTCATTCACGAGATAATTATTCTTGATCTGATTTGAACCCTCGTGGATGGGAGATGCAAGTGGCTGATTGGTTGTTCTCCCGATATTCGAACTTTCATCGTTGCATCCCCAGCAGAGATGGAGCGAAGAGGCGTGAAGTCAATGGTGGTCTCCACGTGGAGGAAAATGAGACACTTGGCCTCCACGTGGAGTTACTAAGTGTTCAGGATTGTGAGACAAAAGTCAGGCTACTGATATTTCGGACGTCATGGTTGAGGTCATTTTTTTCCCACCCTTCTTGTTGTTGTGTGCCCGCTTCATCTTCATGCAATAATCTGCAACGAGATATCTATCGGCATTGGCACTGGGTGATGTCCTACCGCACTTCCAACATCATCATAATAAGCAAGGGCAGGCTTCATGAACTCACTATTGGATCATCGTGAATAGCCCAGCACACGTCGCACGTCACCATGGTCGGCTCTCGCCAGGACGACAACGGCATCGGCATCGGCAATCAACACCGCTGCGCCGATAGCGTCAGAAGTAGCGGGTGATAGTGATACCATTCGAACTCGTAGGAGGAGGCCACTCGGCATCGTTCAACATAGCACACTGGACGAATCCATCGTCACAATGACGAACACCAGCAATATCAGTAAGAGCAAGGCTGAACGAATCATGGGCCCCAACGAATCCAACTATCGACAAAATTACAATGACTTCGTTACCAATACCATATCGCGGTATGTGGCACGGACGCAATCGAATTTGCATACCAATGGGACATTGCCAAACTATGCAGAAATGAGTGTCAGTGAACGAATGTCGGCGCTCAAATTAGTGGATGAGTTGTTGGAACGGTTGACTACTAGTGAAGATGGCGACAATGCGCTTGTTGGAGCAAAGGGGGTAGCGGGAGCAAGTCGAACTCATGGATCGGATATCACTAGCAACATGGATAGTCAAACATCATTTCGCTTGTCTGATGATGGTAGTGGATGCGAGCTGCACGATGACTCAGTGACTATTCTTGGAGGCGAATTCTCACGCGGCAACATTGACACTACTTTTGGATCGGCTACTACATTAGGACAGGATGGACAACAACTATGCAATGAAACACACGGATCTGAGACCACGATGGGAGAGAATAACCGAGAGTCTACTAGTACCGGAGCTACTGAACGGACCAATGACATTTCACTAATGCTCGAGAAGAGCATGAATTTACTGTCCGATGCCGATGATGATGTTGGTTCGGCGGGGGGTGGTAGTGCTTGTGCTCCTGATGCCGCTGAGGACGAAGAGTCTCGTTTTTCAGAGGGAGAGGATGCACATTGTGACATGAATAGCAGAGTGAAAAGCCAACATAGACCAAACTATAGTCCACAAAACACAACAACCTCACCCATTGAACGAGCAAGGCACACTCAAGTTGCATTCAATGATGGTAGAAATTTACTTGACACATCCACAACTCCACCCGTCTTCCCTCCATCAAAACGATATGCGTCTAACTCCGGCAAGCGTGGTCTCAAGACTCGGCATAGAAGCAACCACGATGGTGTCAACGACGAGTTGTTCGGGGGTGGACATTTTGATGGTTTCTGCGGTAGAGAAAGTGATAGCGGAATGCACCAGTACTTTCAGGATGACGAAAGTCCTATTCAACGGTGTTTTACGAATGATGGATCGGTGTTTGAATGTGATTATGAGATGGCGGAGGATGAACTGCATGATTTGCCGGATCGTCATCGGACGTTGGACGGGGCAACCTCCAACGCCAAGAACAGAAAGAGTGAGATGAGTGGCAATCGATTGGCCAACTTTGATGGCGAGTCCTCCCTGTATGGCGATGGCGACGTATCTTTCTGCCATGATGACTACGAACACGACACAGATGACGACGACGTTGATGCTGATCGTGACATGTGCGGGGACAATGTAGAGCGCTCTACTATGCAACAGCACCATTCGCAGTGGAGCAGCTTCCGAAATGCCAATGCCAACTTCACGGCTACTCAATTTGACGGAGATGCCGATAACAATGATTCTCCACTACGGAGAGCCAAACTATATGGTGAATCTCAGCAAAATTCATCTAGGCAGCAAACTCAACTGAAATGCCAAGGGAGGAGCCGGCTCACGGGAGACATCGATGAGAATGATCCCATTCAAACAGTGCGTAATGCATGCCGACGAGCCAAGTGTCTCGAAAAGCAAGGGCTGGATTCTCTGCAAGAGGTAGCGCCCATCGATGTTCGAGTTCGTGATGGCATGCATTACCGACTTGACCCATTGCAGTGTCATAATGACAAGGACAAAACCAATAAGCCTTCCGATCAATCACGTTTTGGTGCAGAAACGCCCGTCAAAGATCCGATTTCCGACTTCCCTAGCTGCGTCTCTGCTCGTTTGAATGCTGGTCTAGCTTTCTTGCTTGATAAGGAGAGGCAGCTAACATCAACCGCCAATAATGTCGACAATGAAAGCGAAAATCCATGTGCAATCCTCCTGTCAATGTCAATTCATCAAATATTATGCGTTACGTCCAAACTCTTGACTCAGACTAGCCAATCAACGAGGAAACGACAGCGGTCAAGAAATACATCATCTGTAAAAAACAACCTCACTCCATCCTTGGATTTGTCTTCGAAGGACGGTGAATACCTTGCTGGTGGGACTTTGATAGTTCTACGTGGGAAAGAGGATATTGAGCAGTGGGAAGTTGCAGTAAGTGATGACGACGACCATGATGAATGTGTGCCTTTTAATTATCTGAATTTCTAACACCAACTAACTTTCGATATTTTTCTTCGACCTAGTTGCGTGAATATACCTCGCTTTCGGTTCTGAGTAAGTGATGACGACGACCATGATGAATATCTGATTTTCTAACACCAACTAACTTTCGATATTGTTCTTCGACCTAGATCATGCGGCAATTCAAGCCAATATTCGCAAACTCGGACCCACTGCGGCGAAATGTGCTGGCTTTGATGTTGTGATCTCCACTTATGACGCTGTCAAGACGAAAGAGGTGACGATTCCTGTTGATGCACGTGGGTGCGCTATTTTAGGTTCAAATGGCCGAAGCGATAATGATGAAGGATGGCTCGCTTCCAGAGCTTCGGGGGCACAGACTGGAGCATCAGCGCAACAAAAGTGTCTGCCATTGAGTGTTTTACATCGATTGTGCTGGTGCCGTGTTATTTTTCTGGACGTTCTTGGACTTAAAGGTGAGGACTTGCACTGTCTCGGTTTGACAGAAGTGCTTTTGATTGCATTCCAACGCATATTCTTGATTTGGATTTTAGGTTTCTTGACCAAGCCCGGAACAGCAAGATCCGTGGCTGCCATCGCTCTCAACTCAAAATCAAGGTACGCTAGTGTAGCTATTAGTAGAGAAACTATTCCATTCATTATCTCGAATCTCACTGTTTACTTGATCCCATAGGTTTGTCCTCTTTGAACACGCAGGAGATACATCCAGCAAGGCAGAATCGAAATTCCTTGACAATCGGAAGCAGTTAAGGTGAGTATTTCATGCATGATTTTTGTAGGAAGCAGCTTCCACTCGGCTCTGAACACTGATTTCACTCTCTACCCCAACATCTAGCTCGATGCTGCCCCCACTTCATCTACCGGGGCGAATGAAACTGGACACATTTGTGAATGAATACATTCTCGATGTAAAAAAGACCGGAGGTTCCAGAGAATTAGATTTGCTCGATTCTTCGTCTAAAGATGACACCGAAGACGAGACAGATCATGATAATATAACTGAATAATTGTAGATGATTATGAAAAGATAATGATTTCGACAAAGTTTGTCACAGTATTTACAAAAAATCGACCATCTCAACCACAAAGGATAAGCTCAGCCCAACCTGTAAGTCCCTAGAGGCACAGGATCAGCGTAGATTGCATTTTGTACAATATTGCCGCACACGCATGCACCATCTGTGCCTACCGACGTATCAAATAGTGTCACATAGCCTCCCGACGCAATCAATGCACGAATTGAGACGGAGTTGTACATTCCTTCCTTGCCGCAACCACACTGAATCCTTTTAGCACCGTCTTCGAATTCAAGTCTAGTATTTACAACCTCAATGCACTGTCGGCAAGGATTTCGTGAGGAAGGAGGTATTAAATCACGAAAAATGTACAATGTTCTTACCGAGCCAGGGTGCAGAACCGATTTGGCCATGGAATTGGCATCGTAGCGCGCAACAGGACTGTTGGCAGTGACGATGTATGCACCGAAGGGAATTTGTGAAGCAGATACTAATTCCTTGCCCTCGCCATTAATTGTAATCCAGCCATGTCTAAATTGTCTTTGAGACCTGATAGGAGCGTCGTGATTCTGTTGACTCGAAGATGTTGAAGTTGCAATCATTGGCACCATGCATCTGGCGCGCACCGCTTGCCTTCCCGCATCAACCCGATCATGACCGTTCCTCTTCACCACTAACACTTTTGTTTCGACGATCTCAATGCATTGATTGGGAACGAGGAAGTCAATCATATTTTTACAATCTGGCGCATCATAGAGGGGCAATTGCTTCGCCGATATTCCAACATCATGATTGCCAGCATAGGTATCATCCATGCTCGAATCACCACAGACACGATAGACTCCTAACGGTAGAGGCTGAGTCCAAGGCCCTTCATCTTCGTCTGTGGCTAACACTGCAGTTGTAGTTTGGTGGCTACGAGAAGAGCTCTCCCTACGCTTCAGTGTTTCGTCGCGTTCATAATTTGTTGCACCTTCCACCCATTGCAAACTGATCCATCCGGTATACTCGATTGTACTGACAGGCGACAACGATCTTGAGTGTCCATCCCCATGCGGTTGTGCATCCTCATGCCGTTCATTATTAGTTGCACCACTACTCGACTTTCTGTGGAAGAATGATCGTATATTCTTCCCCTTCAAAGGGCTGCTATTTGGAGGCTTCATCGTTCGAATGGATGCATTCTTTCTCAATTCCAATTCCGCCAGTCGCATGGATAGCGCCAAGTTATTTTCGGTAGCCAACTCCTCCTCCCAAACAATCCGTCCACGAATGCGTCCACCGTGAACACATGTTTCTAATATATCGACGTATGATCCTGGTGGTATTATCAGATCACGAGTAATGACAGTAGTAACCGTTTTGATATTGTTCTTCATCTTCATCCGCTTTAGATGGATCTTCTTTGTATCGGCCTTATTCTTTTCCACTAATGACTTTAGGAGGATCTTTCGTTTGACCGCATTGGACCTCTGGTGGCTGTCGGTTGTGACCACCAGTCCTGGCTCAGAACATATAACTTTGTGCACCCCTAGAGGAACGCTCCATCCATGATTGACTGAGGTAGAGTCGTCAACAGATGAACATAATGACGCAGAGGATTGACTAAGGAACGCTGAGTTGGTACTTAGATCTTGGCTGAGATTGTTCGGTGTCTCCTCAGCCTGCTGGGGATAATACTGCGGGTCTTCCTGACGTGATGCATTTGCACACATTGACATGATGATGTTCTGAGTGACATAAGTATCATCCTGAAATTCAATGGCATATCGAGTCCATGCCTCTACCCTTGCCTTTTGTATCGCCTGTCGAACTAGATAATCATCGGTCAATTCCTCATGTGACAATGGAGATCTGGATATTGGATCACAATCTTCCAAAATTAGTGAGCGTAGTATGGCCCGGCGTTCATAGGTGTGCCCATCAGGCGTGATGACAGGATCTTTCATTATTGTTTTGGTAAGTGGACAGAAGAAGTAGGACGGTATGATGGACGGATTGACTGACTTTTTCACTTCCAGACTAGGATGCCGATTGTGATTTTGCAGTACATTCAACTCCTCCATTCGCGTGATGTGACCTGGTGGAAATCCCAATGATTTGTCATCGTCATCATCTTCGGAATAATACGAATGGTCGTCGTTGGAGTAGTTAGATTCATGATCTTGGGCGTTCACAGTAATTTCACCCGATATCATTGATCGCGAACAGGGAGAGGATGCTCTGTTACCGCCAGCATTATCGACGTCATCAATATGCTGGGAGGTGCAGCTAATGACCTCATCATGATGAGTTCCGTCACCCCTCGTACTTCCGACAGCATCATCTCCGGTCGAGCAATCACCACCATGGTCGACATCGGAATTGTGATTTGATATTATTGCGGGCGACGGCGACGCCTCGTCGTTCTCACCACCATCACCCTCCTCTACCAGAGTTGTCGAGCTGGTAGCCACGCCGAGAGCGTCAACTTCCGCTTTGTCGCGGATGCTTGTCATTATTACTCTGATGCTGATTGCATCCCCTCTTGATCTACTGCTATTGCTATCGGGGTTGATGAGTGATCGTAGTACTGTTACTATCGACTCCTACTGCCGAATCATCTCCGTCTCCGTGGGCTTGTCATGGTCGCGATCTTCGCTGGGGCTGTTGTCTGTGCTGTTGTGCCTGCAGCTGCCGCTTCCTGCACCTGCACCTGCAGGTGATTGATTGGAAGTTCGGTACTGAACGATATGGCGGGAAACCAAATCTCTCGCCGTCTTTTACAGTATCTCCATCTATCCGTCGTGTGGCCATGGCCACGAGCACGAGAAAAAATTATGGTGGCGATAGTGATGGCATTAGTAGTTATTCCCTTCGCGGATGTATTTGTTTCATGGCTCCTATTCGATAGCATTCACCGCAACGACCATCGTCTCATTGTTCCTTCAACATCCATTATTGCAAAGGATGGCGTAGCTTCAGCTGCTCCACCGCCTCTGTACCTATACCGTAGGCAGGACGACGCAGCTGCTTCGTCTTCGTCAGCAGTGTTATCATCATCGGTGGCGACAGCAGCATGTGCTTCAGAAAATATCTGGACTCTGCCCAATGGGAGGGTTCAATTTGACTGTCCTCTTTCCTTCGCTGGTATTTCGATGCAGAGTGGGGAGGTTAAAATGGATTCGTCGATATCGTCATCGATTTCCCTTTGGGATCCAACATTTCTTGGAAGGTACGACAGATTGTATGATACCATTTCAGTCATTATTGAAAACAGACCATAACTGAAATTCTTACGGACGGTATATTCTTGTACATAGTGGTGGGAGCGGTGCAGTCTTTTCGTTCTCCACACGCAGCAATCTCAACAACATGTCACCGATATCGACACCCAAATTGAACAAACAATCAATGTACAATGCTAACGATAGGATAGCCATCAAAGTTAGCTGGAAACAGAGTCGTTCATCGGTAGAAAATGAATGCAGCATCTTACAAAGGTTGGAGAGTGTTCCACATGTAGTGCGTTGCATTGGACAACCGAATCCATATCCGTATGAAGATGGACGTGTCATGATGGCATTAACTCCTGTTGTTACGTCAGATATATCATCCGACGGCATAACATCGAGTATCAATAATCTCAAACCGGGCGCAGCTCAAATATATGCTGTGAAATGCATCATAGAAACAATGATTGGAATACTCCAATCGGGTGTTTATACCATCGACGTTCAGCCACTGATTGATCGAGATTCGGGAGAGGTGCTATTTATTGATTTCACAGAGGCGCATCGTTTTTCGTATCCCATAACTTCCACGGATGAATCGGCATTGGTAGGGTTCTGCACTGAAATGTTGGCATTAATTCCAGACTCACTCAAGGATTTTGCCTCGGAGATGTTGAAACAGGAGTTGCGTAGTTCTGATGAGTTGATGAATAATCCCCTTCCAGAAAAAGTGGTTGATGTAGTGGAAAGGATATGGTTCGATTAGAGGATGGAAGAAAGAATCCGGACATCATCAAGCTTGTTTCTTTGTCGCACTGCCATCATGTTTCGAATCAATAACAACCACGGGAAGTATACCCAGCACCCGTCTCGTGCCACACACCATCCCAAGTGTGTCCGCCCGACAGGCACACAAAAATTGAATGAAGAAGTGGGCACCGAGTCCACTGCATATATGCCATACGACATGCAATGTCATCCCCCTCAATGGGAATGGTAGTTTATTGTATATCGGGAGGAGTTTTCCGCAGTGAAATTGATCAAGTAACCATATCGGGGATGCAATGAGTGCGTATGCAATATGATGCAATGCGTAGAATCGCAGGGCTATGCTGTTGTTGGTAAATAACCTATTACCGTCTTGCCCATTATTCTTCTGATTTCTGTTCTCCCGATGAAGCCGGAGAGCAATCTGCACGTGCAGACAAAATATCATAATCGTCATTGCCGAAAACGATACAAAGAAGATTACGTACACGTGTTGATATTTGAAGTAAATCGCCGTAGAGATGCAACTCAATAACACGAGATATTTCGGTAGGTGTGGGTACTTTTGATCTCCCTTGGGAGTGTCCACCTCGAGGACGGCATACAAGGCACATATGATCAAATATATCATTGGCAATTCGTCGAATG
Organism: Discostella pseudostelligera; assembly: GCA_036940085.1. Taxonomy (NCBI): domain Eukaryota; phylum Bacillariophyta; class Thalassiosirophyceae; order Thalassiosirales; family Thalassiosiraceae; genus Discostella; species Discostella pseudostelligera. The sequence continues at coordinate 13,457 of JALLBK010000086.1, forward strand.
ATTGGAAGCACCAGTGCAATGAGGCGTGTAGACATGCCGAGCCCATCCCAATAATCAGGAGGATGAAATAGATGAGGAACGTTCGCCACTCTTGTGTGGGATTACCGTACAGTATGCCCACTAATCCAAAGAAACTAAGACCAAGGATGGAGGACCAAACATTATGTGGCTCGACGATGACGTGGGTGAGTAGGTAATTGCTCTCGCAGAAGTCGATGGAGGAAGTGTGCGGTTCCCAGTAACCTTGGTAACCATCATGATTGTTGCTGTTGTTAATGAAGTACCCAGTTTGAGAGGATGAGCGCGGCATGTTGTCAAGTTTGATGATTGCTCAGGTGTGTCGTCCATGCAGAAGTAGTAGGAGTATCTACCAAGGGTCACATCCACCGTCGCCGCAATGGTCAACATCAACATGACAAGAGATGAAAAGGTGCTGCTTTCCCGCCAATATATTTTTGTCCTACTCCCTGCTTCAGCTTCAAGGCTTCCCGCCAAATCTTCATCGTCCCGCCTGTATCGTTCTTACCGCAGTACCATATCTTTCTTCCCGCCAACATCGTTCTCTTCCCGCGAATATCTTTGCTTCCCGCCAATATCTTCTTTGCCCAGCCACCACACAGCCATCCAAACGACATCATTCACGCACCATCATCATGTAGTAGTAGCGGCATCGTCTCGGTATGAGCAGAGATTCATCTCGTAGTACTACCCCCGACGATGACCATGGCAACAACGAATAAGAATGGCGGCTGCCATCACCGAGCGGTAATTACACTGGAAATCTCCTCTTCGACTGAGCTTGCAAGTGCTCAGCAGCGGATGCGTGTTCTTGTCATCTCTCGTGTACGCTTGCATCGCGACTACGATTATCGGAGGACTGGTATGGATATGCACACAGACATAGATGAAAAGAAAATGCTTTCATTCCCCATAAATGATGGCAATTCTACTTTGCCACCTCCAGCGTTTATGCGCATACTTGATGCTCTACGCAGGGGCAACAATAGGCTTGTGTTACGAGAGTGGAAACAAGGAGCTTGTTGGTGGAATTTGAATATGAATCAAGGTACACGATATTTAAATGGCAATGGGGATAGCACAACAACATCATCAACATTAGACAAGGTAAAATCGGCACTGTCCATGGCTCGTGCGGAGGTAGCGGGGTATCGATTAGCAAAACTGGCAATGGATTCCAATCAAAATAGCAAACTTTCCCCATGCCCATGTGTAAGGAATGGCGACAGCAACCTACACGAAGATGGAATGGTGTTCAATAGTGATCAGAACATGTTCACACCCGAAGTACTTTATTTTTCTCATGATAGCTGCAATACGAAGCATAATATGGACGATCGGTGTGAAATCGAGAATAATTCGCCATGGGCTGTGCTCTCATACTTTGATAGTGGAGATGCATCCAAAATCAACACTCATGAAGAACAACTAGAAGTAGATATGGATTGTGAATCTCTTGGTGTCGATAAGAATTGGAACAGCAGTTTAAGTTTTGACGGAGATGCGGTGAATTCAACAATGAAAAGTAGTGAAAAGTACCCATGTCATCATTTCCCAACTACCATGATCAAAATACGACACGAATTCGGTTTCTGTGAACCACATCCACGTCATGGACGTGTGCCAACCGATGAATGTCTAGATTATGCAATGATGATATTGCACGATGTGGTTATACCGTTGCAAAGTTATTTTTTTGTGATAGAGTCAGCGGATCATGTTGTGATGGGGACACAACCAATGGTTGAACATTTGCGCTCAATAGGATGGGTTGATCCGACGAAACTAAGTCAAACCGTGAAGCCATTTCAATACCATGATATGATCACAGTGTATCGATACGCTTTAGATCGTCTCTCCAAAGCAAATGCAGTTAGACACAAGGAGGGAGAGAAGGATGAAAGGATGGACTTTTTACTTAGTCTGTTGGTGAAATGCGTCAATGCATTGAGTTGTGAATGGGAAGGATCGGAAGGAAAACCGCCACCCGTGCCACCAGTCTTGTGCCATATGGATTTGCAACCACAAAACCTCTTCTTTCGTCATACCAAAACTAATCATGAGATGAATGGTGGCGTTGCAGTAACTGAAAATGGAGGTCATCATAACAACAAACACATCCACAGCGCCAGAGATTGCTCCGTTGCCTCCGTCATGGACTGGGAAGAAGCTTGTTATGCTGACCCTCGATTCGAGCTCTTGCTCATATGCCGCAAGGTATTGGCGAATCGAGAACAGACCGAGGAATTATGGCAGTCATACTCAGATCGTGTCCGGCAAATAAGTGAACGCATCAGTCTGAAGAGAAAGACGAATATCCATTGGGACGTTGGTAGTATTGAACCTTGGCTGAAACTAGAGACTGTCCATAGCCTTTGCACGCTGTTGCTCCAAGCAATGAACTTGCTAGGTGGTGGAAGAAATCCATGGGAGACCACTTCGGACTTGTGGGGAAAGATTGATAGAGAAAGAAGGAGGCTAGTTCATATGGGTTGGCGCTTTTGCGACTCCTTTGGAGCGATGTAGTGAGATAACTATTCTAATCATTCCTCGCATGCATTAACAACAGATGATGCAACCAAACACCAAACATGTCGTTGGTCGCTACGCAATAGTAATAGGACCAAAAACGATCAGCAACATGATGTAGCGTTCTGCAGTCTCGACTCAACAGTGCGCATCTTTCTCCGCTCTCGATTTAATTGTGCTCTGACATCATTTTTGGATAGATCAACAATGGAAAGCGAGGCATGAGTAAGACGCAATTGATTTCTCGCCAAAGCAAGCTCATCAAACGCTTTAGACTGATTCTTGACACCGTGCAGACTAAATAAATCACCCAACGCATTTCGGGCCTCATCACCTGTCGACGTAGGAAATGATTGTGCCGATATAGAGACGTTCAACGGAGTAAGTTTCGAAAGGGCAGACCCCATTGCTTTTGCTTTCCAGTACGAAGATGATTGCATCGCTGAACTCAGTGCTGGACGAAACAGAGCAGTCTCTAGCGATATCGATTCAAGAAGAACGTCCCGAGAGGACAATCCTGACGAATTCGATGCAGCCGCTTGTCCAAATTGCGTGAGCGTGGTCTCAAGGTCCATCGAAGATGACTTTTTCGGACTCATCCTACCTCCTGCCGTGCGTACACCACGAGGAGTTCGAGACTTGTCCTTGAGCAACCTAATTTCTTTTGCGTATTCATCGGATTGTTTATGTGCCATATCCAACGCCTCTTGTAGCTGCTGAACTTCTACCGTCAGTTTTCTTTTGTCGCCAGAACTGTCAGACGGAGTAGTTGGCTTGGGTCCCTTCAAGGGCATCATTGCATTCACAGAAGCTGCTTTGGCCAACAAAGTATCAAGCTCTGCAAGGTTTTGTTGCTGTAGTAGATTTTCCTTCGCTCGAGACGACAGACTCTGCGTTTGGTGAAGAAATTCATTTGAGACAACCGATGAGAATGGCGACACGGCGACACTAACAGAAATACACTCATCCATACAATCTACTCACCTTTTCAAGACTGGCGATTTTAGAATTGGCAATAACCAACTTTGGCTCATTCTGCACCGCTTCTTCCAACAGATTCTCAATTGCCCTAGCACGCATTAGGTAATTTACGTCTTCCGCATCTCCATCGAGAATCCTTGCTTGGGAAACGACCGTGGTTATTCCACCCCAAGAGTCTTCATACTCTGCAGACAAATAGTGGTGTTGAATATTGTCGTTTTCACTCCATCCGGTTTTGCGAACCAGCGCCGCGATTTGTTTGGCAGATGAGAGGACCGAATCCATTAGCGACGAAAATTTGTCCACGTCCTCAATGGTGATGGATTCTCCATCTAAGGTCGTTGATATGCACTCATACAAGTCCTTCGAATGACTATAATACTGACAGGATAATTCATCGAGGGAATTGAGCGTATCAGTGTCGTTCAGTTGAAGACCGGCAAGATTTTTGCAGATATCGAGCATAAAAGAGCATCCTTGCTTCGTCTTAGTCACCACATCAGCAAAGTGTTTAGGTGTGGCGGGAGGTGGCTCATTCTCAGAATCCTCAATGGGAGACACTGCTGATGATAGTACAGCAGCGGCACCCAAACAAGCAAATCTACCAAGTGAAATATTCTTTAAGGCCTCCCATCCGGGTGGTTTCCATTCAGTAGGAACGACCAACGATCCATTTTCATCCGTCGCACTAAACAAAGCAAGCCTAGCATTCTTCGCAGATTGGTCCAAATACGTTAGAGATGAACGCAATGGAGACAGGGCCCCGTCGGACTTTAACAGTTGCAACTGCTCACTGAGTGCCATATCCAGATCAGCAATTGTATGTGTCACCACACCACCCAAATCTGTAGATAGATCTTTCGATAATAAATCAGGCCACTGGCCTGCCGCCATCAGACGCAAGGCATCCGTCGCCACTTCAATTGTAATTTGAGCAAAATCACTGCAGTGTGTCATCACTGCAATTTGCTGCGATACTGCATCTGTCACAACCATTGATTCACTTTCATTCAGGGTATTAAATTCAGATATCGCCGCGGAACCCTTCTCAACCGACTTGTTGAAAATTTCTTCTACAGCAAGCAACGATACGGATGCCATATCAGCAACTTTAGCGAGACTCATCTCACCCTGTACAGCTGCTATTTCAGCCGACGCCACGCCACTTGGCAACAGCATTTCTAACCGTTGGCTCAAGTACGTGGCACTGCGTGCACAAATCTTATGGAATGCTGCCTCGGAACTCCACCTCCTTGCCTCGGCAGCATCGGATGCTAACTGTGCCGCTTGGGCCAAGGCTTTTTTCGACGTAGCAAGTAGGTGCGACTTTTCGCCCTGATCATAGTCGGTGTGCGCGAGCAATGCGGCTTTCTCTCGTTTGAGGGTGGATATGGACGTTCGAAATTCAGAGACGTATCGCTGGAAGTCCTCCTCGCGACGACGCTGCCTAAAGTTCATAACGTAAGCCAAGTTTTGTGAGAGTGAAAGCTGGGAGAATGGAATCGAGAGCATTGCACAATCAAAGTTCTTACATTCGAATAGCCTCTTCCAAATTACGAACGAGAGCATCCCGTCCCTCCAAATCTCGAAGTAACATCTTCAGTTCCTCCGCCTGTACCTCTTCCATCTCCGCTGCAATTTCAGCACTCTCCTCCAGTTCACGTATGGTTCTATTCAAATCGGCATTCTTTTCCTCGAGATTCCATACCTTATCGGACAAGATTTCAATTGTTTCCTCCAGTGCAGATGTCTGATCAATCATATCATTTAGCTCTTTTACTTCGAATAGTGTCGAGGCGTGCTTGGTTTTCAGGGATTCAAGCTCGGCTTGTAGCTCTTCCCTGCTGGTGGAGTCAGATTGATATGTCTTAATCTGACGCTGCAATTGATTCCGTTCGAGTTCGGATTGCTCCCGCAAACGGATGAGAGCCGTGCGCAGACGTGTATTCTGGAGAGTGAGCGAGCGTGTTACATCCTGGTCGGCCGCGGTTGCAGTGGATGCTCCCGCGTCGGGAGTAGCCCCTCCCCCAGCGACGGCGTCGTCCAAGGCACTTGCCTCGGCAGCCCTATCACTTTCAAGCTGCGCCTTGGCATCCTCAAGTTCCAACTGTGTACTCTCCAAATCAATCTTCATCTCCTCGAGCTGATCCTCGATCATCTCCTTCTCTTGTCCTAGCTGCTCCTTATCCAAAACTAACTCTTCTAATGTCGATTCCAATTCCATTTTATCATTTTCCAACTCTTCATTTTTACGTTGCAAGCTTGTTAAATCGGCACGTAGCTTTGCCAATGCAGCATGAGAGTGATCCTGCATGGATGACTTATCAGAGACGCGTTCCTGGACGACTTTGAGTTCCCGTTCAAGCGAACCTATCTGTGATGTCAAGACCGACTTGTCTGCATTGTAAGACTTGAGTTCGTCACTGCGAGCCTGTTTTTCATTGCGATAATTTTCAGTAGCCTGCTCAAACCGTGTGGTAACATTGGATATGCGCTCCTCTGCCTCGATTAACTGATTTTGCAAATTGACATTGGCACTCGTTAGGTCGGACAATTGTTGCTTCAATTCGTTGTTGCGCTCGACGAGTGCCTGGGATACGGCCGCGGCGGCTTGATTGATAACTTCATTCTCTGTGTCGTCTTCGTCTTCCTCCTCATCGTCGTCCTCGTCGGTATCTTCTGCAGCAGTGCCACTTTTCTCCCCACCCTCTCGCACTTTCGATTCCTCCAACTTCAATTCCGCATCCAAACTTCTCCTCCCTCCCTTATCTGGAGTGTCCTTTCCCGGAGTAGCAGTAGCACCTCTGCTCGCAGTCATGGGCGTACTTCCACTCTTCTTGGCCTCAGTCAACGCTAACGCCCCCATGGCATACATTCGCACCGCGTCATGTGTACTCTGTTCGGCACCCCGCGACATAAAATCCAACGATGATTGCAGTGATGTGCATTCGATCGTCTTCTTCTTTAGATCACCCTCCAGTTTCGATATTTTTTCCTGCAGACGTGATAATTCGGCGCGATATCCTGGTGTGGCAGATTGTAGATTGATTTTGGGCAGTGAGGAGGGTACTGAAGCGGAAGGAGCTTCTTCTTGGACGTCGATTTCAACCTCCTTCTCATCATTCGATACTTCTACTTCCTTTGTATCCCTCGTTGATGCAGTGGGTGTAGTGACACTACTATCCCGTACAACACTGCTACTACTAATGTTACTTCCACGTTCTCTTGCCAATGCTTCTCGCTTGGCACGAAGTTCTTCTAACTTGCTTGTTCCACCAGCTTTGCCGCCGACGGAGGTAGCAGGAGCAGGAGATGCTCCCACGCTTTTCCTGGGAGTTGTTGTGCCCCCCGATGGCAATGCCGTAGCTGCTACACTACTACTGCCGCTACTACTACTACTGACAACAGGACTTTTTATCGCCCGACTTCTCGTTCGTACACCTTCCGTAGCGGCAGACGAGGCAGTTGCTGTTGTACTTCTACTACTACTACTACCACTTGCACCAGCAGCAACACCAGCACTTCCAGCCTCACTCAATTCCCTCCTCAATCGCAACTCCTCCAATCGACTCAACGAACGTTTCTTGACGTTATTCTTCTTAGCAAACATTCCATTATTCGTAGAGTTGGCGCCGGCATCGAAGTAATGTACACCCTTGACGCTGCCATCATTCTTCCCTTTGCCGACGGATGCGCCGGTAAGACGTATTCCTACCCAGTCATTGCCTGGTGCAAATTGGACTGGACCCAAGTGGGCCACAATTCCCTCGAGTAGCAGAGGGTCGGCATCGGCGGTAGATCCAGTGGATTCGATGGTTACAGGATCGTTGAGGCGGAAGTCGTCGGCCATGGTCAAGGTTTGGTGGCGGCGGCGGCGGTCGAAGGCGGCCGGACGGAGGAGATGGCCGTAACAGAACTCGTACGGACCGATTTTGGATCAAAGATTTTGGTACGGTTCCCAAGATTCCGGATCGACTCGCAAGATTTTGGTAGTGATCTAAGATTTCGGGTCGAATCGTAAGATTTTGGTACAGTTCGTATTTCGGGTCAATTCGTAAAGCATTTGGTGTACGGTTCGTAATTCATATGGACCATTGACCTAGATAGACCTGCCTGCACCGACGTCGTCATCGTCATCGACATCGACATCGACAGCAGATCTATTCCTTGTTCGAAACAATGAAGTCATCCTCACCCCTACGAAATGTATCAGCCATAGCTAGTTCGATCTTGACTTTGACTTGTCTCCCGATGAGTGTTGTTGCATTTTCAGTGCCGCCGTCATCTTCGGCATTGTTTCCAGCATCGGCTTCGACGGTGCCACCAATAACAAGTCGGCGCATAATACCAACATCGACAGCCCTCTACGCCACTCGAGAAGCAACCTTTGGCATGGGATGTTTCTGGGAACCATCCGAAACACTCCTCAAACAACCTGGTATTCTTGCCTCGGCCGTGGGATATACTGGTGCTCCCCTATCGGTCACCTCTCGCCAACCACCACCCACCTACGATACAGTCTGTTTTGGTAATGATTACGTCGAGGCAGTTCGGGTAGTATATGATGATTCAGTGGTTACATATGAAACAGTATTGGATTATTTTTACAAATGTCAGAAGCCCGGATATACAAGACAATATGCCTCGGTTATCTTTGTGAATGATGAGAAGGAGGGGAAGATTGCCAAACAATGGAAACTTGACAGACAAAGCAGCAGTAAGGAGAGTGCTCAAAAGCAAGGAGGTAATGATAATAGCAACTTTATCTATGACAATCTATCAATTGAACCAGCAGCCTCCTTCTATCGTGCCGAGGAATATCATCAACGATACTGGGAGAAACAACGATTACGCGCCTTATTTGGACTGGCATTAATTGCGGGTGAAAGTGGTGCATACAATACCTATCTGGAGAACATTATTGGAAAGCAAATGATGGAAGACCTGTTGTTTGGGCAATCATTTGATACTCTTTGCGGGGGGGTGTTTTTGGCAGGTGCGGGATGGATGCTAGTAGAAAGATTGATTGCGCGGGATGTTAGGGAATTGAAACCGGGAGACTTGATTCAACAATTGTAAACGAGGCATCGTCTTTGCAATAGAGGGTAAAGAAGTAACTATCGATCCAGAGATATTATTTGCAAATCCATTATGGATTAGTAATTCAGTGCCTCTGTAGGCCAATTTCCGTCACCTTCCACCAATGGATGTAATACTCTCCAATCTCGTCAACAACATTGCCGAGGTCGAAGGTGCGCAGCGGAAATTCTCCCCACATCGTTCCATTATTTCTTCTCTGTAACCTTTCCCACCGCAACCTTCACGGCATCCACGGCCCGATTCGTAAACTTATACTCGTCATTCAACTCCACAACCTTATCGACACTAATCTCAACCAAATCACCAATACTATCCAACACGGTGCCCACCCCTCCAACAACATCATAATCATCATTCAATTCTTCCACCTTATTGGCAATCCCACCCAAGGTACTTTCCAAAGTCACCAGTGCTTCAGCGGCGGGTGTATCCGTCTCCTTGGCCTTGTCCGTCAAACGTTCCATGAACTTGAAGATGGAATCGACAATTTTATTCTTCTTCTCGAATTGAGCAACATAATTATAGGCTAGAAGTGCCGTCTGGGAGGCTGTGTCGACAATTTTCTTGGGTGAAGTGGTGGTAGTTTCTGATGCGGAAGACGACTTGTCCTCCTCCTTTCGAGAGAGATAATTGAATACACTTGCCGTAATAATACCCACAATTGGTCCTCCTACGAGGAAACCAGCCACACCACCCAATGCACCCGCAGTGAATTGTACTGTCGATTCGTTGATCGGTACAATTGCCAATTCACGAGGTACTGTGAATTCTGTCGTCTGCTTGACGTCGACTCCCTTTTCGGCGGCGGAGGCGATGATGACAGGTTTCTGAATTTCAGGTTCTGGCGTCGTATCGATGAGTTCTGGCGTCGTATCGACGACGGTGTAATCAAACTGTGTCGGTGGCTCGACGAGTAGTACTGGCTCGGATTCGAGTTCGGGTTCGACGGCGATGACAGCCGCTGGAGATGACAAAAGAGCGACGTCTGCCGACACATCATCAACTACCTCAGCCGTAGGGGCAGCGGTCGTAGCGGTAGCGGCGGCTATGGCATCATATGCAAGCTTGGCTTCGAGCAATGCCCTTTGGAACTTTTCATTATCTTGCTTCTTTGATGTGTCTACTGCTGCTGGGGAAGACGAGGACGGAGATAGATTCAAGAGATATCCACCAGTCGGAGAGGAGTTGGTGCCAGCAGGTCGTCGTTTCGCGAACAAGGCTCGTTGAAAGTTCTTATTGTACGAATCATGCAAGGGGCCAACCTGGAGAAAGGCCGAGCCTCGTGTTGCCAATAAGACGAGAAGTACTGCAGTGTAGGCCGGCATATTTACCATGGTCAAGAGAGGTCGAGAGTCAATAGAGTTGATTTGGTGATATTATTGTAGATGGATTGATGATTGATGCGATTGCGTCGGATGAGGTCGGATGGCATATGGCATGATTGATGGGCTTGCTTTTCTTCTTTGGCTTTGAATTCGAACTGTGAACTGCGCTTTGGATCTTTGGCTCCTGTTGGCGACTTTTTCCTACGACACCACTGTATTGATCATCGCCAAATTGTCCACAAGATGTCATCAGATTGATCCTGATTCCTATTCGCAAGTACGATCTGTTGACCCACCATACACCAAAGAAATCCACCGCACTTCGCACTGAACTTCTTCCGCCTCGCTGATCGCTGATCGCAGAACGCACAAAAGCAAAAGGACCTTGACCACGACCATGACCATGACCGACGACACTGCCAGTAGCGCACCTCCCAGCAAGAAGATCAAGTCCGATGAAGTGGATCAAGCTCCCGACAGTGAGTGGCCTGAGGCATGGCTCATGCCCAATAACGAGTGCGCCGATCAGAAGGCACCCAACAAGTTGGAGCCGAATGTGCCGGTGACAGTGGAGGAGTTGAAGGCTTTGGGTATTTGGTGAGTGGGGGGATGTGTTGTTGGTGTGGCGCGGCGCAATGATCATTCTATCGATTTGGAAATTGACGTAATTGCATGTTGTTTCGTGTATGTGAACTGTTCATATGTCTTCTCTCACCTATCCTCCCCCCAATGTCAACGGTGCATTTCCCCACTCTCTCGACTCGCCATCAGCTACTGGAAGCTTGATGCCACCGCCTACACCTACCCGGCCCTAGCCGTACCATGGGATCCCAAAGATTCCGTCGACCCCGTCCTATCCAAAATCCGTGACGATCGGGGCTACTCCTACGCTGACATCATTACCGTCCATCCCGACACCTTGCCAGAATATGAAACCAAAGTGAAAAGTTTTTTCGAAGAACACATTCACGATGCGGAAGAAATTCGTTTTATTCTGGGTGGGTCAGGATATTTTGATGTTCGTAACAAGAAGGATGAATGGGTACGTATTCATGTAAAGGTGGGTGATTTAATGACATTGCCGGAGGGGATATATCATCGATTTTCGGTCGATGATACGGATATGATTCATGCCATGAGATTGTTTGTCGGCCAGCCGGTTTGGACACCGTTCAATCGTCCATCGGCGGATGTGCATGAGAGTAGGAAGAAGTATGTTGAGGAATATCTTGAAGAGGAGAAGAAGGTGGAGGATTGATTTTGTGCTGTGATTTTGCATGCAACACTGGTATGAGACGGTGTGAAATGAATGTTGATTGATCATTTTTTAGCAAGGCATTGATATTGATATGCGACGAATAACGACCTTAAATCTAAGTTTCAACCGCAATTGATCTATAATTGCGTGCGCAAATTTTATCATACGATAGGGGAAGGCGTTAGAATCGGTTGCTTAGCATAATTATATGATTGGTCATTATTCTCGATAGGACGCTAAAGGGTGCAATTTTGTCGCGTCAGAACATCAATTCATCGTTGAATCTGTCGTTGTCATCCAATTCTCCCACCACCCTTCTATCAGTATCAAAATAATTAACCCTCTTTGGAAGTCAACACAAATAGCCCCATCATCCCCACCAAAACATACTTGAGCACTGGATAATCATTCAATGCAATCGTTACCATGCCCACATACCGCAATGTTCCTACGGCCTTGCCCAATATATCCTCCCGTTCCAACCACAATTGTCCGGGAGCGTACAATCCCCGATCATCGACGCGATTGTTGTCCCCCTTCGTTAATAACTCGACATGTCCATCGGGTTTTTCGTGCACTTTCAATATACGATGAACTATTGGAATATCACGGTCTTTGATTTTGAAGACTACAACATCCCCCACGTACACTTTTTCCACTGAATTGTTGAGGAAGAGAATGTCACCCCGTTGGAAGGCAGGTTCCATTGAGCCGGAGAGGACGACGACTACCGGTGATTCACTCTGTGAAAAGACGGCAAAAACGAGATCCATGAGATAAAAAGAGTCATAACAATCATTACTCGATGATAGATTGACGAAGATGCACCCCTACATTCGCAAATATAATAACGAACACATAACATATTAAACACAAATCAACTCACCCTCGTGGCAAACATCAGCCCCTTCCAAATCATCAACGCCGAGAAAACAATCATGGCCAAATTTAACAATTGGAACGTTAATTGTCGCTTGTTTGCCCAGAGCTTCTTGAGCTCTAGGACTTGCTTGTTGACCATATCCTTGAACATGATGGTAGTAGTACTAGAGTTACTTACTGCAGCGGCGGCGAGTGGGAGGCGTAGTATCTTTGCGGTAGTGGTCGTCGGCGGCGGTAGGCGGTAGGCGGTGGCAATCAAGAAGTGGCCGGCGGCGACGGCGGAAATTGCAGTTCTCTGTCCGCCGTCGTCCAGCCTCTACTTCTTCCACGTGGAGACTTTCGCATAGTTCAAGGACAGTCGTGGCCATGTGCGACACCGTCGACGCAGCANTACATTCAACTCCTATTTGGCGTTATATTTGGGGTCTCCATCATCCTTCGTAGCAAGTGATCAGCCTTTTCTGGTATTCCTCGCGTAGAGTAATTTAGCAGAAGTCCATGAAATGATGCCCTGTCCAGCTCACATATACCTTCCATTACCTCGAATAAATCTTCTGCTCGACTCAACGCATCATCATCTACGCTCTTGGCCCATGCATTAAGAGCGGCAGTGAAGTGAATGATACTCGGCTTTAAGTTCTGTTCTTGCATCTCCCGAAGAAGTTGCTCAGCCTCATCGCCTAGCCCCCACTTCTGGCAAAGCTTTAGTCGGTGCGTAAAAATCACTTCATTACCAACACCTAATGCGTCGGATAATGATTCAGCGCGGGCCATTGAAACAATCTGAGATTTTCCACTATTAGCAATCGCTTTGATTGTAGAGCCAGTCCCCACGGGTGATGGACATCTGTGAAAGAGTACAGGAAGCGAGTGATAATATGGGCAGCAAGAAGAGTGATGATAATTTTCTACCAAAATCAGACCGACGTGGAGATAAGCGCTTGTCGCTTTGTATTCGCGCCGTGGCCTCTGTCGGCCTCGTGGTGTCTTTGAGTGGAGGATCGAATTTGGCTGTCAATGCCAGCGTACACACGCAACGGAATATCAGCAGACTGTTATCATCCATACGAAATCCATTTGAACTGTCAATGAGCGATGCACTCCTGGCCGCGACGGTGTTATGTGCCGATCGACGATGTCATGCTGTGGTGGCGGCATTGACGGATCGAAAGGCGAACAATCTTCCCGCTTGGTTACATTTGTCGGTTGAGTGTGGCACAATCTCTGTCGCTGCTTTGATATCTTACCCCACTTCTTCATCTGCGCCATCGCCAGCAGAAGCAAGGCCGTTCACTATTCTTTTCAGGTTAGCATGTGATTCTCGCACTGGGCGCTTCGTACCTGTGTTTCCTCGGCCAGCAAATCTACTGCGTCTACTTGCATGTAACGATCCTACCGTAAGCGACGTTCAAACATTTCGTATGACCGTGACGACTGGTGCACCGGCCGCCGTAGCAAAGAGGAGTGGAAGCAATGTAACAAATCGAGCAGACAGTGTCTCGCGTGAATTCACCGGTAGGATCGTCCGCGATGCATTTGATGCCTTAGCACGTTCCACTGATACGTTGGGCTGGAAGTGTGGCGTCGGTGGAGATTGGAATGATATAGATGCACAGTCGGCGTTGCTCAGAGCACAGTCGATCGATCAGACGTGTCGCGATGTGAGAGTATCACTAATGAATTGCACTGCGATAGCAGCAGTGTTTGGTGTAGCGACAATGGGCCTGAAGATTGCAGGTGGAGTGGATCCGGTGGCAGATATGTGAGTAGTCATTCGATATTGTCAAGACCTCATACCGGAATCATCATCTCTCGTGAATTCTAATTCTTTTTCCAACCAATGTGCCGCTTCAAATGACATTGTTCAGGGCCGGAGGTCCCATCAACGACGAATCCGATCCGGGTCTAATTCGCGTACCCCTATTGAGTGTACCTCTTCACCAACGCATTATTGAAAAGTTGGTTAAAGATGGCGATGGAGAAACTAGGCGAGTAGCCCAGCTGCAGAGAGAATCGCTCGCCGTAACAGCGAAGACAAGTGACGACGCACTGGACTTGGTTTGCTTCGATGTGCTCACGGTGGCGGAGACTGCATCATCTGGTGAGTGCCTGACACTATTATTTGGTTCCCGTCTACAGAGTAATACTCAATCTTCAAATCTTCCCGGTTGAGCAGTTCCAACTAGAATTGAACATGTGAAAGTTGGCTCGCCTCCAGAGGAGAACATGCATTCCATGGTCGAAACGGAGGCTTCACTGCCAATGTCGAAAAGAGCGAGGCTCATGAAGACAGCAGACGATAGCCCGATAAATTGTCATCGTACATTAGAAGAGGCTGAGTTTGCCGCAATGTGGTTTCATTCACTGCTGCGCAAATAGTGGGTACTAGGCAATTTGAATTGAATAATCAATGCAAAACAATACATTACAGTTATTGCAACAACTTCATCATACAACCTATTTCACAAAGTCTCTCACTCTCAATCACGATTATTACCCACTCTTTCTCCTTCGCTAACCGTCAGTCTCTGTCTCCCTCTCGTCTCAACTCGTCCGCACCAACGGTACATATCGAACACCTAACACTCGGTGAACAACATAATCATCCTCGAAAAATCCCGATGTCGCAGCATCCTCGCCACTACTTCCGACAACACCATGGTCTCCCACCCTCTCCACCTTGTACAAATACTGCGTTCCTCCGTCTGGTCCAACAGGTATCACCATCACACCCCCCACGGCCAATTGCTTCATAAGCTGAACTGGGAAAGTCGATGCCGCGGCACCCACATGAATGGCATTGTATGGTGATCCGGGAGGATAACCACCCCATCCATCACGAGTCATTAGTTCCACCACTGCACCACTGTCATCTTTCGTCGCAAGGAGATCTCCGTCGGCCTTCATCATGTTTCGTCGGGACAATTCGACTAGTTCAGGTATTACATCAATTCCATAAACCTTGCCACGGTTCAATGTCGTTGGTGTTGTCTTCTTTCCATTTAGCATCCTACCAAAGACAGCCGTGAGATATCCAGAACCACATCCTACGTCAAGGATACTTAATGATTGAGTGGGATTCTGTTGTGAAGCACGAAGAAGAGATGGGAGGAGATCTTCGAGGACGTGAGCATCTGTTTCGGTAGGTTCCGATGAATCATTTCCAGTGAATATGTTTTGATTGCAAAGAGAGAACAAAGAAGGATGATGTCAGAATTATCTATCGTAATGACATGCATAATGGGCATGCAAAGACGCAAATGGCAAATGTATCATCTAAACATATCATCAGATGGACTTACGCATATGAGGTGCAGATATAGTAGCGCCATACCCAATCGGCTGGGGTGAATCCTCGTAGGCATAGTCCATATTGTTAGGGAGGACGTAATTTCTTCGATCGACGGATAGTAATGCAGCCTCGTTAATGGGTGCCTTTATGATGCCGGCCTGTGTTTTATGCGATTGTCGTTTGGAAAGAATCAGAAAAGAGAAAATGAGAATATTTAGTTTGCATAATTTGTGAATGGCTCACCGACTTGAGTTTTTCGACCATTTCCCTATGCGTTCGTCCATGGCAAGTCCATGCCCGCATTGCAGATGTTGATGCTGGTAAAATTTTGTCTAGTATTACTTTTGGATTGAAGCTATCGTTGAATGCCGGGAGCGAAGATGTGCACTGGAACTCTATGGATGATGTTGGCGTCGATGTCGAAAGTAGAAGCAGCAGTTGGAATAGAATGAAACTAATCGTAGTAAAATATCGCTCGTTGCTATGACGATGGTGTTGTTTGTTGATGTTGTTATTGTTATGGCGCCTAGCGCTAGGAGGCGGCGTTGTCATGGTGATCATTAAGAGGCGAAAATGGCGGGAAGACCTTTGGCGAGGAAAATTGTGGCGAAAATGGCGGGAAGATAGATATTGTGGCGGGAAGTCGAAATCTAACGATTGTATGCTCGATGGTCGATGTCGATGAGCAAACGAGACGAATAGTCCATCCACGCTTAGCACCATGATCGATTCCATGAAAGAGCAAGGGCGTCAATCGCGAAAATCTTGTGGCCACATGACATTCCTCCTTTGCCATGCGTTCATAATTGTTTACCTCACGTGGGCGTTGCTGCCGACATTGCTATCATCGTACTATTCTGGCGTCGTCGTTGAGCAGCCACTACAACGAGACGACGGGCCCCATCCTCCGATAGATCAGCAGCAGCAGCATAATTACTATTATCCGCCATGGATCAAGAACAGCTGGGCCGCGTACATTCCCTCCTATCTAGCATTGCTATTCGTTTGTGTGCCCCCACTTTACATGGGGTTGAACATGAAGTCCGTTCCTCCAGAAGATGATATGGATTGGATATGGGATACTCGATCAAATACTAACAACAATATTTCATGTCACAAAGACAATTCCAAAACAGAAACAACAACTGAAAAATGTATCAATGACGATGGATATGGTTTTACAATAGACTACTCCTTGCCCGACATCTGTGATGTGGATGTTAGAATAATAAATTCGCGCGTATCTCATCGTCGGCAGTAGATACTGTAAGAGGGGGAATGCACGCTTCATTCCTTCGGTTATTGGATCGCACATAGATACTAATGAACATGGCAATATTTCCCTGGCAGAGCTTGAGTGGCCTAAGCATGCATGCTGCAATAATGATCATGTTGACTCGGAGTTTTGCAAACAATGTTGAGGCTTGAGACAAAATCTGTGATCTTTTTAATCCATCTAATATGAAATTCGTACGGATCTCAATCGATCTTCTACACACACAATTGCAATATTTTCCGTGATCGTAACCATGCAGCTTCCTCCCTCCACCTCCTCATTCTCTCCTCTCAATCCTCGCCCGCTGCACCCTCGTCCTCCTCCTCATCATTGTCTTCATCCTCATCCACCTCCGCAAGCATGGTAGGATCCGGCTGTTCATCCAAAATATTCGAACAAAAGTAAATAATTTGTTTCCGTCCCACCTCCATGGCCGATCGGGGTCCCATGGCATAGGCAGTAACCTTCCCATCCTCCCCGGCTTGGGAACTCTCACGTCCGTCGGGTTCCTCGATCTTATCTCGAAGTA
The DNA here is from genome assembly GCA_036940085.1 of Discostella pseudostelligera. NCBI lineage: Eukaryota > Bacillariophyta > Thalassiosirophyceae > Thalassiosirales > Thalassiosiraceae > Discostella > Discostella pseudostelligera. The sequence continues at coordinate 30,647 of JALLBK010000086.1, forward strand.
GATAATCCAATTGAACGAATTTTTCAAGTAGGGCATCGATATCGGGTGTTTGACCGACCCCTCCGTCTCCATCGGCATCGGTAGGACTTAGAGACTTTCGTCCACTACCCCCACTGCTCAACCGCGATCGTTTCTTCCCATCGGTACTAGGTGGTTCACTCGGGATGTTCTCATCGACACGATGCAACAAACTATACAACTGATGTTCCGTAATCCATCGAGTTTTCTTCCCCGCACCCTTCATTGCACCACTCCGGACCTGACTGGATCCTTTGCAAAAGGCAAATGCCAAAATGGTCATCAATACCCCCTTCTCCACACTGGAATCCAAATGAGACGAATGTATATTGAGCGAATGTGTACCATGTTCATCATCAGCAACATCATTAATAAGATACAATCGATTCTTGTATCGTGATGGCAGATCCTGTTCCATTTTCGCGGGGACGCGTCGTACCGCAAAGCCAAAGACATCGTGCAGTCTCGATTCGGCCTCAGAGAGTACCGCGCTGGCGACACGATCTTTGTGATCGCCCATTGCCTCCGCTACCACCTTCGTTCGATCAATAGCATCACCACTTAATCCCTTGAAGAGGAGCATACGACTAAGGTCGGTAACGATGCGGTTGCGTGCGGTTGGGTTGAGGTCATTGAGTTTGCGGAGCTCATGGTCTCGGGCCGCCTCGAGAGTTTGAGATTGGTCCGGGCCGACTTGGCTGAAGCTGAAGAGCGCTTGGCCGCCACCTCCGCGGCGGGAAGTGTTGCCACCGCCATTGTCGATGTCATCCTCGTCGTCGTCGGGGAGGATGAACATGGCATTGCCA
>JALLBK010000087.1:0-37525 GCA_036940085.1 Discostella pseudostelligera
GGGGGCATCATTATTTGTCCCCGTTCGTTTTTCGGGGGCACCTCCCCCTGCGCGCTACACCAACAACTAACAACTTCCTGCCTCCCCCTCCCGCCTCCCGCCCGTGCAGTCGTCATCAGAAAATCAATAAATTCATTATTCCATGGAGAGGGTGTTGGGGTTGTTGGGCTGATTATTTAAGCAAGCGAACAATAATACTACCCCCCCCCCCCTATACGCCAACGATTCCCCATCAGCCAATTGTAATTGAAGGCGGGGAGCGCGATAAGTGAATTCTCCTGTAATTATTGTATCTCATGAATCGAACTTCGACTACGACGCGGCGACGACAGCAACAGCAACAGCCCAATACCACCACCAACGCCATGAATGTCGGGATGGTCCAACATACCAATAACAACGTCCATAGCAGTGGTCACTCTAGCACCTTCAACCATAATAGTCGATTGGCGTCAACCGATTGCGACGATGGTGATTATGACGTTGATGAGCGAGGCGGAGGTGGCGCCAGAAGGCATCACACTCACACTGCCACCAATGATGCCGAATTTTTAGGGCAAGAGGTGGAACATGGTCTGAATGATAATGATAATAATAATGACAACGATGATTGTATGGACGACGACATTCTCCGTGGAATGATGGAAGGGTCCGACGCTAGCTCCGAGGAACAATACCGTGATCGGAATTCTGACCCAGGCGTCGATGTGCAGCATCATGATGATGCCGAATATTTGTTGACACCCCCCAGTGCTACCATTATGTCATCGTACAATCAACAACACAATCCATCCAGCATCAACAATAATATGGATTCGCTTCAGCAGCAGCAGCTTGTTCTTGGTGCGGGGGGGAATATTAACGCCAAGTATACCAATGAGAACAGCATGGCCTTGGGAATTGCACTACCACACCATCATCCTGCATCGGCATTAGGCGGCGGTGTGGGTGCTGCGGCTGTGGGGGGAAATGAATCCGTATCGCTCGGCACTGCCACCCAAACCCACGAAGTACGCATGCCCATGCTTTTATCCACCTTCAAGCCTGCCTCCGGCTGCACCAACGCCTCGGATTTTATCGTACGATGCTTCGTGGCACGTCTACGATCAGGAATTACCGTCGTGAAGCATGGACGACGTCGGTGGTGCAAATCTCGATTGCGCATCTTGCATGTTCATACCGATGGACGATCATTGTCGTGGAAACCAGCGTTGGGGGAACCTAGTAGTGGCAAGGCCCCACCGAAGCTCGATCTAGCAACCTGTATGGAAGTGCGGCATGCCTGGAGTCCAGATCCGGATAATCCTATGTTTACTGGAACTCCGATATTGCGTCAAAAGTGCGAGGCAGCCAATGCACACAAGAGCTTTGCATTAATCTTCCCAAAGCGTACCGTGGATATTACCGCCGTCACCGCCGATCAATGTAAGGTATTAATGGAGGGGTTTAGTGCCTTGTGCTTTCGATTGCAGGTGGCGCAGAATGTGGCAAGATCATCGGGGAATCAGACAGGGACGGGTGTGGGAGGTGGCGAGGGGGGAAAAGGAGGAGGGGATGGCTTGTTGGAAGATAAGACTACGACGGAGAGTGTCACGTTGACGAATCCTAGTCTGAAGACTACGCAGGATAGTCCTAAGAATAAGCAGAAGAAGGGGAGGATGAGTTTTCGTTGACGAACGCGTGATCCGAAGTAATGATTGAAATTAAGGTGCGCAGAGAGCAGTGGAATTGTTGCCGAGGGGGTGGGGGTGGGGTCAATTTTGCTGGAACATGACGAGAGAGAATTATTGGTGTGAGTTTGTCCACACGCTCGATCCTCTATGGACTTAACAATGGGGATGATGTGGCTGCACATGAACACTGAGAGAGAATTCTCATTTTGTAGCATTTAATTTCGTTTAGCCGATTTGTTGAGCTCATGCTATCGGTGTACATCCTGTGCGACTTTGCTAGAATTAGAAGCGAACCGATGGCAGGGGCGACGGTCGAAGGGGTGGAGACCGTTATTCGATTCAAAAACGGTGTCATTATCAATTCATCATTCTACACTACTTTGTTCGATCGGGTGCTCGCACGGTATAATCACATTGCAATTCTAATCCCAAGGAATCAACCACCCCCACATCTTCATCTGTCCGCGAGGGGGGAGGAGCGCACTATCAAAAACTACCGAAACAAGGGAAGATTCGACCCTCTCTTTCTCTCTAATGTCTGCAAAACATAAAGCATGCAAACATCATCTTAATCTATCCAACCCGTGGCTGTCTCACAACCTTCCCATTCTCATCGACAATTATCCGCACGCGCTCCTCACTGTAATCCATGGTGAGCATGGAATTCTCTGGAACAATAAATACATGGAGGGTGGGCTGCTCTGCGAGAATGGTAATTTTGGCATCTGCCCCGCTCCATCCTACCATATCCTGCTCTGTCCAGGATACTGATGATGAAGTCTTGGCGCTCGATGACGCCTCCGCCTCCACCTCCCTCTCTGTTTCCACCGCCACTGCTTCTTGTTGCTGTTGCTGTTGCTGTTGCTGTTCATCCTCCTCCATCTTTTTCAAAATCCAATTGCGTAATGTTCCCGATCCACGCCCATAGTCTCCAGGCAGTTGGACATAATCACGTGTTTGAATTTTGGGGGGAGGTCCCCAGTGTTCAGGAAAGGTAGCGCGGATCATTCTGTCAGTGTCAGAAAATGCAGAAGCGGCGGCAGCGGAGTTGGGTTCGATTTCGATCTCTACGACGGATGATGAGCCCGATGTCGATGACGATGATGATGCGAATACGAGATTGGTTGCGAGTGTGGTAACGAAGATGAGTGAGATGAAGAAGATTAGAATATGGTTCATTGTTGGCATGATGATATTGTTGCGTCGGTGGTGTGGAGTAGTGAATGGTATTGTCGATCGTTCATCGATACGAATTCATATGCGATGATCATCAGCCATCTTCATCTTGCTCTTGCTTGCTTGCACGATCTCTCCATTTTGATTTCAAAGAATTCGGTCAACGTTCCCGCGTTTTTTTGACATTCTTCCCGCCATTTTGCCATTTTCCCCGCCATTTTCGCCACACCGCTTCGACTGATATTCCACGTGGCAGGGTGAGTGAAGATAGAGTGAAAGTTCCACCGCAGCACATCTTCCACGTGGTAAGATGTTGCCAAGAAGGCTCTCCCAATGTATAATTCCACGTGGCAGGTTGAGTCGAAGTGCCACAACCGGCGCTCGCTGCTGCTTGCCCCTCCATTATTTAGGTTCAAATGTGATTTACAACTATTGGGTGGAGGATGTGTCCTCGGGATCAGGATATTGTATAGGTGAGGTGTTGCTGCGTTTGATGCTGTTGCGCAAGTGGAGGCTGAAGGCTTTGGTGATTCCTAGCCCAAGGTTTTGGATGGTGTGTATTTGGGGTGTTGGTGCAGTGTGGGAGTGGCCAAAGAAACGTCGTGTTTTGTTGAGTTTCCATATTTCGTCTGCAGTGTGTAGGATGTTTGTTGGCGTTGGGTGACTGGTTGCTCTGTTGTACATCGTGAGTGCATGTGGTCGATCCAAGCAAACTAAAATAAATATGGTACCAATCTCAAGAGAAAATCGTTGAGTAAACCATCCTGATGAGGAATGTGGTGTTGTATTTAACTGTAAATACGACTAATCTTAGTAACAATCCTGATGTACATTAATTTATCATTAGTCTGTATAATGCCTCGCGAGCCAACGATATCATCATGCTCCATGTTCGGTAAATGATTCGCCTCCATTGCCAGAATGTTCATTGTCAGCATCATCTGCATAAGAAACCTCCCCAAGATCGAACGATGAAGGGTACCCTTCACTACCCTCGACATAGTACCCATTGAAAGTCTCATACCCCAACGACGGTGGTCCTGCCACTAATGCCGGAGAAGACAAGGCCGCCGATTGATTGCCGTACGGAAGAGGACTGACATCGACATAATGGTTCGGATACTGTTGTGCTGCAGCATAATGATCAAAGTACCCAGTGGTTGCATATCCTTGACTTGGTACAAGTGGTGGGTACGACGTGGAAATGGGAGAGGCTGCATCCGTGCCGTCGTTAAGGTAGACATATCCAGTTGAAGCCGTCGTGGCTGGGAACAGTGCGTTCGGATAACTCGGTTGGTACATAACATTTCGTCCGTAGTTATTCATAGTAGAGTAGCTGGAAAACGGATAGACCGGAGAGAAGTTGCTTCTGTTTACGTCGCCGTTGAACTCGTTCTCTATATCAAGTTGTTTATTGATGTCGTCGTCTAGAGGCTGTAGCTCCTGCTTATTATTGAAGTAATTGTTGGCAACGAAGCGACGTGGTTTGTATCCACGGTTATAATATACATTGGGAGGGTTGGACCGCCACATCCCAGGGACGACACCGTCGCCGTGTTGATTCTGGTGATTCGGAGTATACGCCCTGCCTATACCGTCGTTGGTTTTTGGGGTACTGGCCTTGACTTCACATTGCTTGCCGTTGATTAGGACATGTCCAATTTTACCTTGGATATTCGTGAGGAGGGCATTAGCTTCTGCCTGCGGCGCATCAAAGAGTAATAGGGAACATGGATGCAAAGTGGTCGGAAATTAGAATCCGCATCGACACAATATCAGAACGATGTACACACAAACACATACCTCAGTTGCAAAAGTTACAAATCCAAATCCGCGGCTACGCTTGGTCAATCGATCTACCATGACAACAGAATCGACCACCTGTCCAAATTCCTGGAAGAATTCAAGGAACTCCATATCAGTCACTGCATCGCAAATAGAAACACACGAAGAGAACGAAAGAGATGAGAAGATGAAGTAACGAGAGATGGCAGATACACAATCATCACATAACAAAGTTCACATGCACAGATATTATTTCGTCCTCACCATCGGTAGGCAAACCACCCACGAACAGCTTGCGATTGTCATGCTCGGTGGGAGGCGTGCGATGGTGCACTTTCCTTGAGATTCCATCCTCCATTATTCCTGACGCCTCCGATACAATACCAATACCACCCATACCAGCACCCCTCGACAGAACCGCCCTCGACGACACCACCTGTGGAACCCACGAGGTATTATTGTTCGACTTGACAGTGCTAGCACTAGCAGATGTAGATGCGGTAGCCGCCGCAGCCTCAAGAGAAGTAATGGTCAATGGCGAAGTACAGGCCGTATACTCGGTGGCTGCCACAGACGCTGGATCGGTGACCGTAGTGATTCCCTTGCGCAATGGTGATCGTGAGGGTAGTACAAGCGGCTTGTTGTCGTCGTCGTCTAATGTGGCGATGACCATTTTTCGTTCGAGGGCACGGACTAGACCCATCTATCGATTATTTCTGTTATGCGATAGATTGGTGCTGAAGGTGCAGGTGGAAGTAGGTGGGCATTATGAGAAGAGAATGGTAGTGAGTTGGTCGCGCACTCGGGCTCCAACTCCAACACTTTCCCTGCTCCGATCTATGTATCTTGGTAAGTCTTCTTGGACTTTTGTCGCTGTTATTCGTTACTGGCGTGGGCTTCGTCATCGTCTGCATGCGGTTTTGTGGAGTCGAACCTGTCGCACGGCCAAAGCTCGTGATTGTTCCACTGTTCACACTTTCCACCCTTCTCGATCTTTTCCCATGGATTCTTTCTCGCCAGGATCTTTCTGCGATCTCTTCTTGCTTCCTCTTTTGCGAAGCTTTGCAAGCGAAGAGAAGCGAAGCCTGTGCGTCAGTCGCGAGCCCGCCAAAATTCCAGGAGGTCGGAGAGGGCTGACGTTCCCGCCACCTTATTTGGCGGGTGCATTGATGGGAAAATAAGTACTGCGAGTTCTGGCTCTGAAAGATACTTAACAACTCTTAAATAAAATTTAATATCGAAAAAGATAGGCGTAACCATAAACTCAACACCAGCTACGCTAACTTAAACCAACATCCAACCCACCAGATCCAATCCACCAATCCAACCAATCCCCAACCCCAGCTTCAATTGATGTCGCTGTTATTGTTTTGGTGGTGTTGATGTTTGGTTGATCTGGTAATGCTGTTTCGGATGTGAAGGGAGAATGTGTTGGTGATACTGAGTCAAAGATTCTGGAGTGTGTGGATTTCTGGTCATCATGAGGACATGCAATGATCATGACCATGACAATCGACACGTTACCGACGTCGGCGGCATCGGCGACGGCAAAAGCAGTAGTATTAGCCGCGAGACACGAAAGATTGCATGCAGATCTCGCCACCGTCTGTTATCCATTCTACGAGACTCCCAAGATCTGAAACAGCGAGTGCTCTCCACCCTCCGCCTTGCACCGGACGTACTAACGCCGGTGACGGCCATCACTGATATCGATGCATCATTATCTTCATCTAGTAGGCGTACCAAGGATTGGCCATGGCTGCCCAATAAACACTGCGGATCATGGTATCTACCACCAACGGAATGGAAAACATTAAATAGCACAAACCAAGGAGTAGAGGTGTACTTCAAAAGCACCGATGGGCATGTGGGTACCTACGCCATGTCGCTCAAGCGGTTGAATTTGTCATTGATCGAACTATTGCACGAACATGGCGGCTGCATCCTCGTAGATTCCTCTGTACGAAAAACATTGCCTGATAGTTTCTCACGGACTATACCAATTTGGTGTGCTGTCATGAATCGCATAGCACTGAAATATCGTACCGAGCTGGGTGTGCCATTGTCGTCATCATCATGTAGCAAAAATGTGAATGACGATGACGTGCGGTGGGACACTGCGCTGCACACTCCTTCCCCCATCGTTTCACCAGAGGAATATCTTGAAATATCAAATTTGATTGATTCTCGAGTGGAATTGCTGTATCAGAGCAAGGCAATTGTTGATGTATCGCGATTTGTCGATATCATGACAACGCCAATACGAGCAATATGGGTAGCAAATGAATCAATGCAACACGATACTATCAATTCACTTTCTTCGAGTATTGATGCAGACAAGTATTTTACGATAGTTTGCTGTAATCCATCGCACTACAATACAGACGGGGGGAGACACATACATAAGATCGATAATTGCAATGAAAGGGGAGGTGATCATGATAAAGAGGAGAATGCATTCAATCAACAATCCTATTTTTATATCCCGGGTGCAGCCGACGATGAAGCTTCATGGAGTCGAAATTTAACACCTGAATTATTTTGGATGAATCGAGAGAAGATACTTGATCCGACATTGACAGAGGATGAGACGGATGTCATGATCGATTCGATTGTTCATGATTCGCAAATGAACCTACATAAGAACATGGGCAGCATCGAGGATATAAACTCATCATCAGACATGGATAGAATAGGCGAGATGAATCTGTGGATTGGCAGTCGTAGAGCTGGCCGTCCTCCTGAATGCTGGGAGAGATTCGACGCCGTTCTGAATGTATCCGAATGTGAATATCCAAACATGCAGCAATCCATTGAGGAGAATCGAATTGGGTCTCTTAGCACACGATCATTTTATTATTTGCAGTCGCCCATCGACGAGGGAAAGAAGGATAAACACAACCTAGAACGATGGATGCCAGTTGGACTCGTATTCATTGGGCATCATCTACAACAGAACAGACGTGTGCTGGTGCATTGTGCTCAAGGCCGAGACCCCTCTGTCGCGATTGTATTGTCGTTTGTAGCCTTGTACTGCATACCGTCGTATCCATTGAGCCTGAAACCTGAATTCGATAGCCTTGACTTTGGAAGTGTATTGTCGGATACAGTTGAACTCACAACAAAAGATCACCAACATCTTTATCTTCAGTCTGGAATCCACGAAACAATAGTCAACAACTTGCTTCAAGATGGTGGTAAAGAAATGTTTTTAAGGTGGATGCACACTTCTTGGCAACAGAACAATCCACTAATCGAACCATTTGCGGATAAGGACAGCCTACGGATTGCATTGCATCTTGTGAAGCAAACTAGAGAAAATGCAGAGCCAACCCGATCAACAATGCAAAAACTGAACCGATTTTTCATGAGTAGCCCATTTTACAGGTGATACAATGAAACGAATGGAGCAGAGCTAGAGAAGAGAGACACCGAGCTCAAGTCTGCCTCTTGCGCTACGATCCCTCCCTCCGAATCTGGCGCTGGCTGAAATTCATCGGTATTGTACAGATAGGTACGATGCAGGAGTGCGATGTTTCGTACTTCCACGTGGTAGGTGCCTATTCCTCTTTTGGCGGGAGCGAGGGTTCGGGATATGACGTCAGGTACTGCACGTGTTCGTAATGATGACGAACTACTGACGTCGTTTGCTTCCAAAGATTTTCTTACGTCACAAGGTTCAATGTTCTGGGCCAGTACAAATGCTACATACGACGAGCCGAAGATCCGAGTCGACGTCAGCAAATCGTCATCATTACGTCGCTGCGGACGGCCGGCAGTCGAAGGTCGAAGTTGGACGTGCAAAGGTCGAAGTTGGATTGCACCACTATCTGACATAAATCGAGAGATCAACAAAGCTCACAATGAAGATTTCCGTCGCACTACTTCCACTCATCGGCGCTGCTGAGGCCTTCCAAGCTGTCAAGCCAACCAACCGTCGCATCTCCACCAGCCTCAACATCCTCGTAGGCGATAAACTTTCCAAGGGCAAAATGGCAAAAGAAGATCTAACCTTCGACAAGCTCGTCAAGTCGAGCTTCCCCGGCGCCATCTCGAACAAGGATCTTGCGATCAGGGTTCGCGATGTATTGGATGGGAAAGGGTTCACTTCTAAGAATACTTTGCTAGCCACATCCGTCTGTGCAGATGAGCTCGCCAGAGAGCTTGAAGATGAATTCGTTGCCATCTACGGCACAAACTTCAACCTTGGCGGACTTGCCGGCTTCCCATTCGCCGGCAATACTGGCTGGGGTGCGATGAGTGCTCATGTCCCCGACAATGGCTATTGCCTCACCATTCACGGTCCACACGTTGGCATCACCAAGGATGGCTTGATTGGTAAAGTCGAACGTTCTGGAATCGCACTCGTCGATTCTTGCTGCGGTTCCGCCATCGCTGCCTCCAACTATCTCAAGGGTATTACCGAAGGCACTGCCACCATCAACCCCAGAATCCAAAGCTTCTCTGACTTCCAACAGGGTGCAGTGCAGGAACTCATCTTGCCATTCGGCAAACGCCTCGCTAAGGCAGAGGATCGCATGAAGGAACTACCCTATGCGCTTTACGATTCACAGGAGGTCCTTGTGAACGATATCGTGAATACCGGCAAGGCCAGTATCAAAAAGGGTTTGGCTGTATTGGGTGGTATTCAAATCAACACTTCACCAGACACGTTCGACTACTTCCATCCCTTGCGATTCGATTACTATGATGAAAATGGTGATTTGGTCGAGAATATGCTACCATACTTGAAGTAGGTTGAGACGATGTGAGAGTATTCATACGAGTACATTAAGCCTTAAATAATGTTGAAATGATTGTGAGAGGTGACAGTGTCTAGTACGATAGCATATGCTAATCAAAATAATGTTGAGATGATGGTGAAGGTTACCGTGTCTATGACAGTAACATTAGCGTTAGTTGTATGGAACCTTGTCAAACTTCTACAGGGACCAACTGATGATAGATTTTGATACATCACCATCATCTATTTCGGCCAAACCTCCACCAACAATTGCACCGAATGCACCAGCATCCTTCAATGATTTTATGTATTCTACACTGTCTCCAGCTGCAGCTCCTACAATGCCCACTCGTCCTTCAATCAAGATCGGAACTTCCTTGCCATTCTTCTCTCGGAATAGCGCAATCGCATCGCACTGAAGCAATGTCAATGCTTGACTGCCACTGCTATCAAAGCCATATGTCTCCAAATCGCGATTGGAGACAATAAGAGCGGAAATACTTCCAGCATCGAGTTCGGTCAGCATGGTAATCTGCACCTCGGACGTGACGCTAGCAACTACTTGGAGCTGGATTGTTTTTGCGATTTTGGTCAGATAAGTCAAATCCTTTCGTTCTAGTGCACCCACCACCAATGACACAGCGTCTGCACCGGCCAATCGGAGTTTGTACAGTTGGTATGGATACAGTAGAAGATCAGAGGCAAGGACAGGCGGTGCGACAACTCCATCGTTATCGCTTGAATCGAATGACACAGCAGCCGTACTAGATGATTCCCGAGCAATTTTGATATCATCCATGGAGCCACCAAATAATACTCCGTCACTATTCACTGACAGAGCCGGCGCACCAGCCAAAGTGAGTTGCTTCACGAGATTGGCTACATCATATCGCTTTCGTAAGCTTCCAGAAACTGGCTCCATTCGTTTACACTCCTACATTATTTGTAGTCAAGTATTTGGTCAGAGGAAGCATTGCACTAGCAACAAGTGTCATCGATGAACAACGGGCAACAGAAGGCACCCAAATGCAAATGATCAAACTCACCGGTATAATTACAAAGTTCCCATCTGCACCTGCTTTTTTCACTTGCCCGATCCAATCTCTTGGCTTGGGTGTTCTCGGGTCGATCATAGCTGCCTTCGTTTGCGACATTACCTGAGCTAAGGGAAACCTCTCTCGCATCCGATCGACTTGTGTCTCCTTCTCCCACATGTAGCCCTCGAGTGCTGACGATGGTTTTGCAGTCTTCTCGGCTACGCTCCATTCAACCGTTGAGACCGACATTGCCCGCCCCGAGTGGATCTCGCGTCGTCGTACGATTAGCTCACCATTCTCTGATCGTGGAGCGCCACCGAATGCGTCGTGAGCGGAGGTTCGCGTTACTACTTCCTCGACAGGGTCCTCCTCCTTTTTCATGGATGAGACCTTTATGGCATCTACCACGGCCTGTTGAGGAGAGTAGAATGGCCGTCTCGACTTGCTACGGAACACAACGTATTGCGAAGAGCTCCCATGAAGCATATCATTGTCATCGACACTACCATCGACCATCATTGTCGAAGTCGCCCCGGCAACCGTGCCATCTAATCTCCCTAGGACTCCATTAGTAAAGAATCCAGAAATGCTCGAAATTCCGGGCAAGTATTCAGCCGCCGTCCCACTCTCGTATCCAGCCTTGCCGCCGAAGAGTTTAGCTCCGCGATCTAAAGTTGGTAAGACGAAACAAGCCGTAGGAGGACTTGTGGTGATTCCGTTGTCTCCTCCCATCAATGCATCGTTCAATTCCTTCTTTTTATACCCCATCCATAGCGCCTCGACCTTTCCAAAGATTCGGTTTCATGAAGATGTTGTTGGTTCACGAATGATTAGAAAGAACATAGAGGAACCATTGAAATTTGGGAGATAATACACGCACCTCTCTCCTTGCAAATTCTCCATCTCGAACAAAGAACCTACAACGATCTCCAACATTGACATTGACGCTACCCAAAGGAAATGTAACCGATCCATCCTTCATGCCCGCGCTTGCTACCTGCCTTACCGTAAAACTGTGCCCTTCTCCCCTAGCCAATCGAAGTAACTCATTGGGTGTGCGGCCCACAAGACCACTACGTTCTAATCCGATCAACAATGCACGACGCATGTATGCTCGATCATCGTCGGACAAACTCTTCATGACAAAGTTTGCTTCTGCCAACGGAGGTTTGGGTATGCGGGCCTTGGCGTAGTCGGCAAGTAGCTTGGCCCGTTTTGAATCCTTTGATTCCTCCTCGTTACCACCACCTTCTTCCTTGCGCGCATCATCGTCCTCAGTCTTATCACTCGCCTCCATGGCAGCTTCAATAGTCGCATCCTCATCAAGCACAATGGCGCCAATCGTCGATCGACAAGCCTCGTCATATGCACTACTATCCGAGGTTTCTCCACCATCTAACGACGAAGATGTCCTCTTCCTCCCATCCCCACCAGTGGCAACGACACGATACACCCCCCCAACCGGCTTGGCACCCTGTGCAACCATCGTATCGACTTGTATGTCCCCACGCAACATAATGCCCACGCAGCCATCTCCTCGAGTGCATTCTTTCCCAAGGGACGATGAATTTTCCGAAGAGGATGAGGAATATGAAAAGATGCGCGCTCGCGACAACGATGAGACCGTCGAGGCAATCCCACCCAATACCTGTCCATGCGGAAAGGCATATCGTATCCCACGTAAAAAGTCATCGAGATTATTTTGAAAGGCGGGGGATGGCAGTATCATGAATATTGGCGATTTGTCATAACCATTTTCATCACGTCTCTCCTGTTGATCCCTACAGCTATCATCATCATCGACTAATCCCACCGCGTTCTTCCAACGAGAAGTCGCCGTGGCTTGTGTAGTATCCCAATACCGATAATCATCGGTCATATCTGGTACATCCCGTCCATCGACATAAAATGTATTTATTTGTACCTCAGGCAAGAGGGCAAATGTGACAGAGATGGCGGGTATACTTTCTGCCTCGATGGGACGAATTCTGTTGTTATTGGCCATAGTCGATGTTGCTGCTGATGACTTTGAAGGAGTAGAAGATGATGAAGTGGTGGTACTAGTAGTCGAACCAATGATTCCCCCCGCAGTACATCCCAAAACATGCTTCACACCTCCCTCATACATGGTATTTTCCATAACCGACTGTACTAACTGAGGTACAAGGACAGTACTAATATCATCGTAGAGACTGGAAACGAAGACTATTGCCAAATCAATCATTTTGGTATTGGAGGTTGTGGAAGTAGATGCAGATGTAGGTGGAAGATTCGATGCTGCTATTTCAACAGCCTCACGTAGAGCTTGTGACAATGATGGATTGGAGGAGTAGCCGGTGGCGAATACTTGTGGAAGTAGACTTTGTTGTTTATCAATATCATCATTGGAGGAGGCTGTTGCTGCCATTATCAAGCGCTTTCGCGTAGTACGCCTTTGATGATGCCCTGACGATGACAATGGAACAGGTTGGTTCATTCTCCTCCCAGTTATCAGCTTTTGGCTGGTAGAGAATATCTTACTTTTCGAGGAGGTGAAACATGACGGGGCGGAAAATGCAGCAGTAGCAGTAGAACGACGAAGACTGCCACCGACGCCGACGACGACATCATTGCCGCTGCCCAACGACAACGACAAGGACGAAGCCACAGACGCAGAATCAGACGACGCAGCGGCTGCTACCACTGTTGAAGCGGCAGCGGCAGCAAACCAGCATGATAACGCGTAGAGAATGGATGTAGATCTCATACTGATACTATCTACTCGAGTGCAATGGATGATGATCAATGCGTGTTAGTATTAGTATTAGACAACCACTTCGCCGTCTGCTGCACTCGCGTCATCGTCATCGTGCGTCGGCGGCGATAAAATTGAGGGGCGGCGGTGGTGGAATTGGTGGTGTCGCAGGTGTTAAGTATCTTTTTAAATTTCAAAATATGTTAAGTATCTTCTTTAATTTCAATTTTTTATTTACGAAGTACTCATAAATATTATTCTGAATTTTCTTCCACGCGGCAGTGATTTTGGCGGGAAAGTCCATTGCCCATCGCATCGATCCTCCATCCTTCGCCGCCCGCCGCAACCATCAGTACCATTTTCATTTCAGCAGAATAGCAACAAAACAAGAGGGACCCTAGCCTGTACTATGCATTGTGTTGTGGCATTGTCTAGATAGTCGATTCAGGAACAGCAATTGCATTGGTGGCTGCCATTTTCGAACCTCCGGCGAGATAGATCGTATTTTTACATGAAATGTCGTCGTCGGTCGTCGTTGGACTTCTTCTGCTTGTACTAGTGCAATCATCGGCAGCGCTTTTGGTATCAGCTCGACAGTATCCTTTTCATCGTCTATCGCTGCCATCGTATTTATCATCGGCTTCATTTTTGTTGTCGCCGTCATCAGCGTATGATGCATGTGACCAGGATAATTCCTCCCAACAAGTATTTCGGCAGCAACAGCTTGAATCATCGTCATCACTATCACCACCAGCAACAACAACGAATTCAGTGGCAACAATATTGAAATTACCGCATCGTCCATCTCGTGTCGTTGTGAACAATGTATCGCATAAATGTAAGTCATTCGTAGTGTGGGCTTTGCGTATATATATGTGTGTGTATGCATGAAGCTCCAGCTCTTACAGTTATTTAATATCCGCCCCTGTGATTTTCAATTGCAATAATCTGCAATCGTTGCATTTGCCCAAACAGACCCGATCACATTGATGCATGTAAGTTTAATTACACCGGCAGCATCAAGCATCATCTATAAACTTCTCTGCACCTTTGATTTCTGACTCCCTATCCTGGATTCAAATGCCCATCCTAGAAACTATTCTCCAGCATGCCCCAAAGGGAGTACGCCATTCGCAACATAACTATATCTTTTGGTCACTTCAACAACAATTATGGTAGCGATGATGATACAGCTAATGATGACGACGGAGTGATACTATTAGTAGGACGGTCAGGATCAGGCAAGTCGACATTATTGCGACTACTATCGGGGATAGAATATCCGAATGCTGATGGATGCATTGTGGTGAATGGCCAGACAATGGCGAGTACCAGTAAGAAAAGGGGGATGGTGCCGGGTTTACCATCGTGGGTGAAAATGGGCATAGTTCCACGAGTCCAATCACCTTCGGGAAGTGATGAAGAGAGAAGAGGAGAAATTGAAGCACATGCGGCAATACAACCGGTCATCTTGGAAGGCAAGCCAGACTTTGACAATAGTCAATCAGTGTTGGAACGAATTGTACAAGTGGGAGAGGATGCAGTCAGTCGATTCGAAAAATATGCAGGATGGAAACAACACCGAAGGTCCGATGCCACCACCACTATGCTACAAATACTCGCCGAGGACATTACATTTCTGTTAATGCTCACATCAAAACAAAAATGCCGACCGTCCGAATTATCGCCCTCGGGAGAGTATCTATTTGGCATCGCATGCGGCTGCATGATGAGCATGGCACCATCTATCGCAACTTCCTGCCACGCCAACTGCAATAGTAAGGTCGAGAATGAGAATTTTGTCGGGGTGCACTATCCGATACTTCTTCTTGACGAATTATTTGACACCGAGCATCCTAGCATTGTGGAATCCTGTTCCAATGGAATATTAAATCTGATCCGTGCCGGCGGGATTATCTTGTCGGCGACGCACCGTCCTGGCCATTTCCGTGGAATATCCTCACGAACAATCACGCTCAGTGGTGGAAAAGTACTTGGTCGGATAGATGAACCGTATTGACGATGGAGTCACTAATCTTAAGTTCGATAGTCTGATATTCAAATCCTAAAACAGCTATGCATTTACACAACAAATAATACCCGCCTCATTCCGACATCCGCTCATCAATGTAAGTCATAAGTCATATCATGAATCTCAAGCTACCTGAGATGGAATGTTAACGCTGACACCCAGCGTACCAGTATCGAAATCGCATTCGCCCCGATCCACATCCCCATCGACATCCACACTACCGTCCTCAAAGTCGGTGTCTTCTACCATGTAGCTCATGCTCTCATCTCCTGTCGGCGAGGAAAACCCGGTCCTGCTCTCTCTCCGTCTTGACGCAAATAATGGTAAGGTTGATGGGTAACTATCACTGCTGTTGTATTCGCCCTCTTGATCTGCCTCCTTTCGCATGCGAATCATACCATCTCGTCGGATTTCATCGAATACAAGGTCATTCTCTCCGTACTCGTCATACTCCCCATCAGGGTCATCGTCGTCGTCATTCCCCTGAGGCGTGCGCATCGTTTGAACGCAGGCAAACAAGACGATGCGCTTCTTGTTGCGGCTAACGAAGAAGTAATTCATTGACCAAAGCGTCACGTGCGGTGGAGACTCGTTACCTGAAAAGTCTAATTCCACTGCAGTGGAACTCAAGTTGTCGCTCAAAAGGTCGCGGCTAACTATCCTCCCTCCACCACTGGGAGTGAATATTACCGTCGGCTCAACTATTGTGCTCGCACTTCCACCAGTGACGGCCGCCCCCGAAGAAGGAGTAGTAGTATTATCATTGACCAGACTCATTGTTAAAAATTCAAGAGGATCATCCTCGCCGCTACTTCCCTCAGGAGCATACGAATACACCTCACAATCCTTCAATCCGTGAAACAGCACATCATCCAATGCCGCCCAAAACCGTGGTATGAAGCCCCGTCCTTCATTCGTCGTGGCCGCGAACTCGCCGAGCTTTTCATTTATGCGACGCATAGCCTCGGAAGTAGAAAGCGTGCAAAAGTCTGACACTTGGGCATCTCCAAAGTCATAATCAGGAAAACTGGCGTTGAGCGTCAAAATAAGATCGGTTACAAGACGCCTTGGGACCATGGTGGGACCACCCCCGACGGTTTTGTCTCCATGTGGATTATGATCGCTGAGCGAGGATTGATAGAGAGATGGTTGTGGAATGAGCGGATGTGTGCGCTGATCTTCGTCTAGCCAAATGTCTTCCCTGTTCGAAATAGCACTACTACTGCCCCACGTATTTCCTACCAACAGAGAACTTGATGATTCACTTCGATGATAATGGCGAGGTGCAGGAGATCCAACGATCGTAGATGGACCAGTAGATATGTCAAACGATGTAGCACGGCATCGCTTGCTACTCGATGGAGGTTTGAGTATACTACCCCCCGTTGGAAAGTTTCGCTTGCCCTGCTGTGCTATGCTGTCCTTATCATGCATATTCTCATGCTTGGCAACGGTGCGTTCATCCAGCGATGTGAGAGGATCACTCAAGGTCACATTTCTAGTCAATTTGTTGTTCGCAATAGTGACATCCATAGAGCGGGATCTAATCTTTCGGTCAAGATGAAGATTCTTTGCGATGTCCTCACATGCACCATCATCATCCTTTACCTCACCCCCGACCTCTCCTTTACTCTCCAGTTGTTGCTGTTGCTGGTTTTGTTGCTCCAATGCATGCTTACGTTTCAAAGCCTCCACGGCATCATTCAACCGTTCCATCTCATGAGCATACCGTTCCCCCACCTCAAAGGCAGTCTTTTTATCGCTCCCGGCCCGTTTGGTAGTGTAGGCCTCCACTCGACCGTACATGACACGGCAGGAACTCGAAGAGCCTCCACTCCCTCCACTATAGTTATTATTGCTGTTGTAGGTTGAATATCCCACCGGATTGTATGCACAGTATGACGCCATTGTTGAATTGCCGCTGGTACCGTTACCGTTACTGCTGCTCTTACTGTGTTTGCCTGCACCCTTGTTCTTGGAAGTTGTTGATCTGGAGCCATCACGTTTCTTACCCCTGCCTCCCTTGGCAGAAGAATTGCCCATCATGGACTGTGAATGCAAATTTCCCCCCAGGCCCACGATGCCACTTTCATCGGAGTCACGAGTGTTCAGAATAGCACCCATCAAATCGGATGTGAGTTGGGTGAGTCGAGAATCCTCGAGGTACTTCATGATGAATCAAATGATGATTCTCCCCTACACGCCTCTTAGAATTATGATGTCAGTATGATTGGGTAACAGAGATGGTCTATTCTGCAGACGATGACGTTGATTCAATGAAAATAAATAAAGACGCCGCTGCTGCTGCTGCCGCCAGTACACAAGTACGGAATGGTTCTCTTGAAGCTTATGAATCCCAACAAACAACCACCAACAGCGATGATATACAATTGAGACTATTTTTATGAGAGAGATGACCCATTATTATCAGCCTCGTTGTATCGCAAAGATTCATGTTCGTGAGGAAGACCGACTGTTCGATGTGTTTATTGCACTTGAATTTGAATGCTTTGACACCACCTTCACCTTCTTCTCTCTCTTCGCACCATCAACCAGTGCCACGACGATGGGAATCTTCTATCTGTNTGCAGTGTGTAGGATGTTTGTTGGCGTTGGGTGACTGGTTGCTCTGTTGTACATCGTGAGTGCATGTGGTCGCGTTGGTGGGAATTGAATTGGCGTTTTGGAGGTAGTCTTTGAGATGGAGAGGAATGATTGTGTGATTGGTCCCCAACGTCCTATTTATTGTCACGCAGCTTCCCTACTCCCTACCATATCCCCACAAGTAGGCTGCATTGATAACTATTGTTATTGGTAGTAGAATCTATGGCCTGCCATTGTGCACAGCACCTGATGCTCGGCATCACCGATTCAATTCTGGACGGGCCGTCGATGCGACTTTTTGCAAATTGCGACGACAGATTTGGTACTATCCAAGCCAACTGGCTGCGTTTACAACCGAGAAAAGCATAATGTGGGCAATAATTTGTTACAACCTGAATTTCCATCTCTACCTTTTACATGGTCCCTCAAAACATCTTTTCATACGAACCCTTGGCGAATTCGATATCATTTCCATCAATCACAATAATAGCCGCACCATCACCTTTGATTTCCTTCACAATACCCTGTCCAGCACTGGTCTTCACCGAGTCACCGACACGAGCCCAAGCACTTCCGACGGCCACCATATCCGATGCATCACTTTCATTACTCTTCTCAATGAGACCCGATGTAATACCAAGCTCATCTGTTATGCCATACACAACTTTCTCAAGGTTCAAGGTGTAGAAATGCAGAATGTTGACACTAAAATCCAACAATTTCCTGCATATCTCCGCACCGAATTCGACACCGAATTTCTTCACAGCATCTGGATCGTCTTTCATGGAATCCATCTTCTCCTCTAGTGCCTTTGGCACACGCGTTTTGCAGAACTTTGTCATCTTTTTGAATCCAGGATAAGCGTTGATGCACATGAGGCCAGGAACGATGGGACAATCGATTCCCCACTTGCGACAATCCTCGACAAAGGTTTTGAACACTTCGGCATCGAAGAACATTTGTGTTATGATAAAGTCTGACATTTCGAGCGTTTGCAAGAGATTGCATATTGAGATGAAACAAAAGTTGAGAGGCACATCTTCAAACAATATAAATGACGGATTTCGCAGTCGACAACTTACCAGCACCAGCATCTACCTTCTCCTTCAAATAATCCATTTCCTTCTTGTAATCATCATCCTTGCAGACATACGTCACACCATCATGGGTACAGCACCTCCCCTTTTCAGTTTCGGACATGGATTCCACCTCCTCCGGACTTAGTTCTGAGATACGATTCGGATGTCCCTCGGGATATCCGGCAACCGAAATTCCAAAATCATCATTAAAGGTCTTGCGAATGTATTTGACCAAGTCGAGTGCGCACGTGAACCCACCCTCGGCGGCAGTCCACTCCTTTTCTCCCTCCGGAGGATCCCCACGCAAGGCGACGATATTACGAATGCCCCCATCATATGCCTGCTGGAGTGCGTCATGGACTGCCTTGATCGGATCTCCGTCCTTCTCCATGTTGGTGCAAGTCAAGTGCATATTCGAGACATGTCCCGTCTTATGGGCGTGCAATGCGATTTGCAGCGACAAGTCGGCGGTGGAGCCACCCGCACCCCACGTCGTGTCCGTGTAGAGGCTTTTCGTGTTGGCAAGCATGCGATCCATCCGGGCGTGGAGATTTTGCACACCCTGCTCGGTGCGGGGTGGGAAGTATTCCAATGACACATGCGCAATCTTAGATTCGGACTCCTTTTTCAGAAGATCGATAATCTTTGGGTCTGGAAGAACATTCTGAACAGAATCGGTGGTACTATCGGCCATGTTGATTGTATTCTATCGGCAAAGGCAATACTGATGGACTGCTGGGTTTGGCTATTGCGATTGGCTCAGTTTCGAAACAGTGGCCTTCATCGTCATGGTCATGGCGTCGTCGTCATCCTCGTCGACAGCGCAGCACTTCCTTCCCGCCCTCCTCCATCCAACCAGTTCCACTGACGTCGTAGGTACGAATCCCAGATACTAGTTCCTCCGTGCTTGCTGGAACGTTCTCGGACATCGTACTACTCCTAGGAGTACTATCCTATCGTACCGAAGTACATACAATCTTCTTGCTTCCGGCATGACGGCCCACCGCGCCAAACTTCACTCGCTCGATACACTACTTCAGTTAATCTCAA
This sequence comes from Discostella pseudostelligera, assembly GCA_036940085.1. Taxonomy (NCBI): domain Eukaryota; phylum Bacillariophyta; class Thalassiosirophyceae; order Thalassiosirales; family Thalassiosiraceae; genus Discostella; species Discostella pseudostelligera. The sequence continues at coordinate 19,915 of JALLBK010000087.1, forward strand.
TTCATCATTCATCATGCTCCCAAGGGTCGAAGAATAATAGATGTATCTGCTCTAGCGGAATGCGAAAGCAATACTTAACGATGATTCAATAAGAAACAGCTGGATAAGCAAAACGACAATGATTATCATTTACATTGATATCGTCTTGATTCATTGTTCTTCTCATTTGCCGGTGTTTGATCCGACGCATGAGAAATTGTGGATTCGGCTCCTTTTCATTGGGAATGTTGCTCAGATTCCATAGAATACACAGTAGAGAATACGTTCAACCGATGTTTGTGCATTGGCTGCTCAATAGTAATTCTTTCTGTTCACAAATTCATTGACCACAAGTCAGGTGCGTTGCCATTATCAGATCTCCAACTAAACAAGGTGATTATTGGAGTCGCGAATAATTATCGCAGGAATGGTTGTCGCTTCCAGTGAAGAGGGCATTTCCTTTCGAAGACGTTGATTGCATTGTTGGCTTATCGGATTGTCTGCCTAGATTCAATTGTCGTCCAAGGCACTTGAACCCCAAAGGTGCAGCTTCGACGATTGCGAAGTGCTGCCAGTGAGACCAACTGATCCGACCAATGTAGAATCAGTTTCTCCGAAAGGGGTGGGGTTCCAACCGGTAAGTGCACTGAGATCGTACGCGCTACTAGAGGCGCCTGTGTTACTTGTGCCCCACAAACTAGCGCCAGGTACCCCGCCAAGAGGACCGACAAATGGATTCGCAGACTGCACCGCATTCACACTGCTGGTAGCGCCCAGGGTAAAATTTGTCGCCAGAGCAATTGATTCCTCGTGATTGTGGCTTCCATTTACTTTGATGGCAGGAGGCAACATGACCGAATCCATGGTGTCAATGGAATCAAAATTTAACCCAATAATTGATGGACTAATTTCCAGTGCGGCGGCATATTCGTCATCTCCAGATTTGGTTGCCGGTAACTCCTTCTTCGCCATTTCATTAGATTCGACTGTCATGGGTTCATCGTTCTCAACCAATGATGCCCACGCGTCTTCAAGTATTTTCTGTTGCTGAGCTTCAAAATTCGTCTGATGCTGGAGGAATCCTGGATCGTTACGAAAGGAAAATCCATCGGTGGCGGTAGTACTAGTAGTTTTTGGTTGGGTGAGCGTATCATTCACCTCTTGTTGCTTCACAACATTTGCATGCGCACCGGGGTTTTTGATTTTGCCACCAGGAACAAGATGAGCACCATATCCCTCATCTGGTTCAGACTCATCGACGTTGAGGTAGTTACCACTTTTGTCAATTTTGTAGAGAACACCACAGGTTCGAGGGACGCGTTTACGTGGGGTTTGTTTCCCCTTGTCAAGTGGTTTCTTATTCCTTTGTTGCAACGAAATTGGTTCTTCTTTACGACTGCTGCCCTTCCCAAGTTTACCACGCACCATCTTAGAATCTGGGCTTTCGACGACGATTTTATCAACAGGACCCTTCGGAGTTGCCTTTTGCTTTGCTTTCTTTGCGGACTTGGGATCTTCGCGCGAAAGAACCGCAATCATCGAACCACTGTTGGGATCAAACAACATGCGCTGAACACCTTGCCCCTCACCCCTCCCTCCTCGATCGAGCTCGTCAAGGTTGCTGAGCTGGACCATGTGAACAGGCTTTGGCGAATTATCCTTCTCATAGTCTGTTGATGCCGAAGACATTGCGGGGACATGGACCGGAGACTGCTTTGCACTGCCCCGAGGAAGTTCTGCGTTATTGATCGAGTTACTCTTCACCGTTTTGCCTCCGACGAGCGAGCTGAAGGAGCGATCGGGGTCATACAATGTTCGTCGATCTTCCTTCTTTTCTACCTGCTGAGCGCTTATCGTCGGTTTAGGGGGTAACAATGTAGAAGTATTCTTCTTTGGTTTTCCAAGTGGTTCAAGAATAACCTGACTGCTGGGTCTGGATAGTTCTCTCCTCTCCTGGTTTTGGATGAGCAGCCGCTTTCTCTCCTCGAGCCGCTTCTCCTCCAACACGCGTAGACGCATGGCTGCTCGTTCTTTCTGTGCAGCCACCCGTGCCTCCTCTTCCAGCCGCAACTTTTCTGCACGTTCTCTGGCAAGTTTGGACATGTATTCAGCTTGATAATCTTTGGAGTTATCGATGGTATTTTGATTTGTTGCTTCGGTCTTTGATTCACGAACATCGGCGTTCTCGTTGGCCTGAAGAATATCACTTGTACTCGACCTATAATTCAACTGCATATCTTTACTTGCATCTTTCCCAGTGTGGATCTTACTCAAACTCATATTTGATACATGATCTGTAACGTCACCAACAGTCCAACGGTCAGATGATGGTCTCTGCCCACCAGCAAAACTATCTCTTTGTTCAGGAAGAACCGATTTCTCCGCCCCCCTATTATCTAACGAAGATGTTTGCTCAGTCCAACGGTGTGTTGAAGATCTCTGTCGCTGTAATGAACTATCTCTTCGATCAAGAGTCGAATCAGAATTGGAAGTACCCGTCCCCACTTCTGCAGCATAATCTGCTCCCCGAAAATCTACTGAAGATACTGTCTCTTTATCCTTCGCCCCCCCTGCACCCCAGGCATGCGCAGGTTGCTTCTTAGTAGAAACCACATCTCTTGCGCCAGCTGACAACAGAAGTGCATCGTGAGCTGTCTTTGGAGTGCCAGACGCAGCTAATAATCCGCCACCGCCTACACCGCTGCTGGATTTGGATTTGGTCGAAAGTAATAAAAGACCATTGCGATTCGATGACGATCCACGAAAAGAACTACTCGAGCCAGCTCCACTTCCAGGAGAAATAACAGGAACTGGAGGTGCCGCGGGTGCCTTAGTTAATTTATTGAGATTCTTCCCAAATTTCTTGGTGTTCTTGCGGTTGGCTCCGCCGCCGCCGCGATTGCCACCTAGGTCAGGACCGGCGTCTCCGCCAATTCCACCGCCTATGAAACTCATTCATGTACTGTGAGTGATCCCTTATCGTTAATTTATTTGTTAGTGTGGCTTCTTGGTAGACTGTCCTCCGATGCCCATCATAAGTAGCTGATGTTCGGATCTCATGGTCATGACATGACATGGACGCATAAAATTTGACGCTTGCAGATGGTTACGTAGGTATTACGTAGAGTACGGAGGTAGGTAATAAGGGGGAGCTCCCCCAAAAGCCCAAAGTGCCCCCCAGAAAGTTTTAGTGACGTCTTGCCGCCTCCCGGTGATGCGTATGTAGCCCAGTACCAGTGGTCGTCAAGTAACAGCGGTAACCGCAACAAATCCAACTCCTTTGAATTCTCCATCGATGCACTTCATCATCGCGGCGACGACGACGATTGAAGCAATAGCAATAGAGCAATAGCATTAGTTATCGGACTCGGTCAATAATAGAAACAATATTTCCACCATGTGAGTCTTCAGTATACGTCGTTAATGATGGGAGGAATGAGTTGGGCGTCGATAGGGTCGCCAAATGGGATCGGGGCTTCGTCGTCCAGCTGCCACGTTCTGATGTGGGCCATGCCTATAACGACTCTCCTGCGGCGTTATGCGTTATGTTCGGCACTCGCCTACGCAACTATACCTTTTCACGTCGTTTCTAATCTCCATTCTCCACCTTTCTCTTACCCAATTTACAGGAGTATGTCTATGATGCAAGGGAACGAGTTCCAGCACATCTTGCGTATCCTCAACACCAACGTTGAGGGCAAGAGGAACGTCGTCTTTGGCCTTACCAAAATTAAGGGTCTCGGTCGTCGTTTCGCCGACCTTATCTGCAAGAAGGCAGAAATCAATGTCAACAAACGTGCCGGAGAGTTGACCGCCGATGAAATTGAGAAGCTCGTTGCTGTCATTCAGAATCCTCGTCAATTCAAGGTGCCACTTTGGTTCCTCAACAGACAAAAGGATTTTAAGACGGGAAAGTATTCTCAGGTGTTTGCGCAGAACTTTGATGCCAAGCTCCGTGATGATATTGAGAGGATGAAGAAGATTCGTGCCCATCGTGGTCTTCGTCACTGGTGGGGTGTTCGCGTTCGTGGACAGCACACTTGCTCTACTGGACGTAGGCATTAAGTTAATTGTTATGTTGTAGAACTGAGGAGGATGCTTGATCTACCTATTGTTTTCCTGTTATGAGTTTCGAGAGATTACGATTGTGGTGTTATAATTATTTATCTGACGCTATTCGAACTCCTCGGGGCCTCCATTCCGCTGCGTCGTTGTACGTCAAGCCCGCTTCACTGCAACACATTACTTTCCACAAGTCATCAGCGGACGTAGGACACCTCAATCAACTCAGTTTCAGCTTTTCAGAACTTCCTATCACACCGAATTCAAATGCAATCACCGAGAGGAGTACGAGGAAGACACTTAAAGATACATGCATTTTCCAGAGTGACTCGCAATGAAATCTAATACGCATTACATGATGCATTCTATAACGTCGGTGCATAAATCAAACTTTCTAACCCATCACATGACGATTAGAATGCACCTTTCTTTTCGATGCTCGTTCCATGCGAGCCACAAGCTCTATCCTGCTTATCAACCTAATTTTATTCTCTTTATTTTGATCGCTTTCCTGATCCCTTCTTGGGTGGGCCTTTCCCCCGTTGACGCAATATCCGAAGTTTCATCTGACGTCGTTCTTGTAATTCCGAAGAGTAAATGGGAAATAATGAGCAGTGTCGTTGTGCCTATATGATGATTTGTTTGTTTCCAATTGATGTGTACGCGTGCGAACAATAAGAATAGTACAATACGGTGTAAGAATTGGGATGACAGTGATTGCACTAACAATATGGCTGCCGCTCGGTACAAATCAAGCCACCACCCCACTCTATCCCCCCGTCCATTATCCTACCATCCAATTACTCACCTTTCGAGCATGAGGCTCAATCGGATCCAAATAATATCGTGCCTCATACGCACCCGTCAATGGCTTCTTTAGAAACTGCATCCCCGTTCGTACACCCCGGTTAGGAAGTGTTCCAAATATTTGACGTGCCACCGCAGCAATTTGCGACGCTCTTGATGCCATGATTGTCGAACTCTATTCTACTATTGCTAGTGTACCACTGCCGCTGCCGCTTGATTGCTGCACTTTCGTCCTTAGTCATCGTCGCTCATCGCTTATCGCTCTCGCAACAGTGTTCGCCTCATTATCGCCAGCCACCATCTCACCCTCTCTTCATCGATAGTAATAACAGTGGAATTCATATGAAATATCGCTGGATACGGATCTTCCATCCATACGGTCAAGTCCAAAGTCCAAAGCCAACAAAATCCATGATCCATGAGATAGGGTTAGGAGTGTTAGTTGTCACCCCTACCCACTATTCAAGCATGACCATGATACCCGCACCGCCTTCACCCGATAGCAAAAAGAAAAAGCCCGCTCTCCCCTCATTATTGTCTAGCCTACGAAATGCTCGTCAAGCCGTGGTTGGCCGAGCTTCGGACGCTGCCGAAGATTTGTTGTATGAACGAGAACTCCGTCCCTTGACCGGTGGCGGCAGTGGTAGTGGTAGCAGTAATTCGTTGGTGCAGTTGGGTTCAACTTCCGCCAGTGGCGGAAACACTGGGTCATCTGCCAATCGGCCGCAACATTTACAACGTGGTGGTGGCGGTGGAGTTGGTGGTGCAGGTGGTATCGGCGCACCATCAACCTCATTGTCATCGAATGCCACATTCACAGCCACACTGCAAAGTTTTGGTCAACGATTTGGAAATAAGTTTCGTGGTGGTGGCAGAGCACGCAATCGACGAAAGAAGGGATCGGGCGTGACGGTTGTTCCACAGGAATTCTACTTGGCTGTTGGTTGTTTCTTCTTTGTCTTCCCGATATTTTTCATGATTTACATTTATTTTGCTGGGCATTCGGTCTTTGGGGGCAATGATGGTCATCAAGTTCAAAAGATCGATCTGGAGGATGCTGAATCTGTATTAAATCAAACTGCTTTGGATGCACAATTCGATGTGGAAGATTTAGATAATTCGCAAGGAATGTTGATCGAAGACGAAATGGACAATCTGCATGATAGAATTGTCGATCAATCAACACCGCCACTTGATGTCGACAATATAGGCCAGCACGACAAAAAGAAGTCTCCCTTTACCAATCGTAACATCGATGGGTCATTGACGGAAGATATCACTATGGAATTAACAGGCAATGACGCTGGAAATATCTCAGCAATGAAGGCGATAAGGTCAGGGAATTTGAAGGGGACGTCGAACATGCACAACTCAGAGCTGGTGTCCGTCCGTGAGAGAGGAGAAGAAGACAAAAACTTCCGCTCCTCGTTTGATCAAAACAATGAGAGAAGAAGAGCATAGGATATTTGCATACAATTTTACTACCATAAGATTATGAGTGCAAATAAAAATCATCCATTGAATCCACCAAATAAAATGGTGTCATGCAATCTAGTTATCGCCCCTATACTACCCTTGGATCAATACTATCTTTATTTATTCGACAGCCAAAGTTCGAACTCCTCAAGGTTGATGAATTGTGTTTTTCTCTTAGGCTCTTGATGCTCGGTCAATGTTTGTCGTGTCGGTATGGCAGTTCCGGGTTTCATGCTTCCTGCTGCCTCGCGTCGAATATCATTCACTGACATGGGTTGTCTGATTTCTTGATCATCATCGTCATCAGAAGAAGAAGTCTCTTCCTCCTCTTCCGATTCTTCAACAGGAGATTGGTTTTGCTTAGATTTGGTTATCGCTTGCTCAATCATTTTGGGTGACTGTTGCAGAAAAGAATGCTGCACCCTGTGAGCGGGTACCATGGCCAAAGGCGAAGACGTTGCTTGCACAAGACTCACCAGGAATAAACATGCTGACCTCCTTGGCCTCTTTGTTGTCGATAGTTGCTTTAGGTATGCGTCAACAATCTGGATCGACCGTGTTTCAATCAACTCCATCAAGTTGACAATGTTCCGTTCCGACACCACTCCTCCGCCAATTGTGGTCAGTTGAATATCAACTCGTTGTTGTGGAGGCGTGCTATCTCGAGATGCTTGCTTCGCCAGGTCAAGCTCATTGCATTTAAGTTTGAAGTAAAGAGCAGTCACCCTTTGCGCAATCGTTTCGATGGTTCTTCTGCTTTCAATGGCCGTTTCGTACAATTTTTCCCTCTCCTCTTTCACCTCATCTAGACCGGTCCTATAGACATTCAATGTCGCCGATCGAGTATTTTCCGTATCCATTTGCTCTTTTCTAATTTGATTTACTTCTTCTCTCAGTTTGGCTGACTGTTCCATTATCCTATCACAATCTTGATTTACCACTTGAATGTAGTTGAACATTGAGAAGCACTCATCTTCGTTCTTCACAAAGGTGCGCACGATATCCTCAGTAGATGTAAGACCACTAACTTCTCGCAACTGTTCGAAATGCTCCTCGTATTGTTCAATCTTACTTTGATTCTCCCGTGACCTCGTCAACGTTTCTTCATACTGTTTATCAAGAGCTGCAGCCTTGTCTTTGAGCTGCTTGATATCGGCCACTTCGTCTGAAGTGATATCAATATTGGCTCCTTCACCTGCCTCGGTGATGCGCAGCTTTGCTGTTACGTCCTCTGCGGTCTCAGCGATCGATTGCTCCAGTGATTTCGCCTTCTCGGCAATGCGTAGGCACAGCTCATTGTACTCCTTCTCGAAGGCGGCCTGTTTTTCAGCACCCTGCTGAATGGCTTGATTCCTCCTTTCGATGAGCCGTTCACGCCCACTGGTAGCGTCAGCAGCTCTCTTCATGATGCCATCAACCTCTTCCTTAATCTCAACCAACTCTTTCTTCATACACTCTTTGTTTTTGATGTCGCTGTACACCTTTCTTCGAAGTACGTCGATCTTTCCCTTTATCGATTCGTTCTCATTCTCTATTCGATTCCGCCTGGTCAGCGCCTTGCTCAGACTGCCCTCCATTTTTTTGACAATCTTCTTCTGATTATTCTCCGCTAGCATTGCAGGATTGAGCCCATCGACTCGATGATGTGCATCGTTTGGTGTTGTGGCGTACTTGTTGAACAGGAGCATGGCCTTTTGTTTGTTTGACTCTCGGAGGGTTGCAATTTTCGCTTTGACCTCATCGAGATTCACTTGCAATTGAACCGCACGCTGCTTTTCTTTGGTTAATTGGCGTGTGAAGAGTTCTCCCCTCGCCTGCAACTCGTCGATGGAGCTTTTGTTGCAATTCATTTTGGTGGCTTGGTGACAAACAACAATGAAGAAACAACAATGGTGGTGAGCAAAATTAAAATATTTTAATTTATTGCTTACCAATCAACGATGAAATGAAAATCAACAATCTAACTCACAGACAGTTCCTGAAGCATTAATGTCGACCTTTCGTCGCTGGCATATCTGCAAATAATGTGACCACACTTGAGTTGGCCACAAGACAAGCATGATGTTGTCACATCAGCAAATCCATGATCATCACAAATACTGTTCGATCGCCTTTCCCAGTTCCTCAACATTCCTACACAAAATATTGAAGCCTTCTTCCTTTGACATGCATTCCTCACTATTGCTACCCCAAAGAACACCTATGGCCGCACGGCATTGTGCATTCACTGCCGCTCGAGCGTCGGTTGGTGCATCACCAACATATATGACTTGGGATGGATGTAGATTCATTTCTTCACAGCATTGTATGATGCCATCTCCAAAAGGCTTTGGTCGAGGGACTGAGTTTGCACCATTAATGGAGGAAAATCGTTGATACACGAACGTGTCCTTTACATCCGATGACGAAGCAGGAATGTCCGACGAGTATTGAGGACAGTTCGCTTTTAGTACAGCATGAGCATACTCCACGCATGCATTTGTTAGGGCGCCTAATTGCACGCCAGACATATCACTCTCGAAATTACTCTCTTCAGCTCGAGATAGTGGGCCGCAATGCAAATTTATCAACAAGTCGCCAATACCCTCGTAAAAACCAGCAGTCTTTTTATCTACCAACTGCACATAATAATCATCGAACTGCTTTCCCAAGTCATTTCCAACCGATTCAAACAATGGATGGTCAGGCTCCAAACCAACATGACGCGCCAGACGTTCAGGAGTGGTATAACGACAACCAAAATGATACTCTTCGGCAGTTAATGGGTATGTTTCTCGGGTGTGCATTTCTTGCTGGTTGTTTTTGTTGTGATAATCTGCCAATACTGTCAATGTCGCTTGGAATCCCAAGTTCCAAGAATCTGCGAGTGTTCCATCGATGTCAAATATGATACCCCGGACTGCACCAGACTTGCCTGCAGTTGAGGTTGAGGATGTGTCCGATGATGATAACGACGACGACGCGGTCGATGCAATTGAAGTTCGGTGCGTGCACGAGGGCAATGATTTCATGCCGACGCCCGTCACTGTCATCTCCCTACCTCGGCTACCGAGAAAGCCCTCAACGTGCACCACCACCACAACGAACAATATCACCGCCCTGCCAAGCTTTCTGAAGGACATTATGAAGAGACTAATGAGGAGGGTCGACGTCGCCCTAATCCTAATACGCCGACGCTCAATGATAGAGTTTGGCGGAAGTAGTAAAAGTAGTGATATGGCGGGAAGCGAAAGCCAATCTCTACAACATGATATCCAACCTGCCTGGCTGGGGGAAGGACAGACGACAAAAGTCGACGTCACTCTTTTCTGGAAGTTCTGGCCATCGCCCGTGACATCAACTTTTGACTTTTGACTTTTGACTTTTGCATCGAGCATTGAGCACGTAGTCGACGATGATGTTCATTCGAAAGGCGACCGCCGATAGGCAACCAGCGGTATAGGAACGCGTAGTGGTAAATGTGTGAGGCATGGGTATCAACCTCTCTCTGGGTGCAATTTGGTGCATGGATTGTCTGTAATGGTGAGTCGGCGGTGGTCGGCAGTCATCGTGCCGGTGTATGTAGTTGTGAGGGTGCCACATGTAAGCAAACTCTTTTCAATAATTGATAGAACTGACAGTGCTTGATAATGAAATTAATACTCATTGTACACCCTTAAAACGTTTCATGCCACCCTTTGGCTGGTGCCCACAGGTCAATCACCTGTGAATCTTCACCGATGTCATCATCATCAACAATGTGATACACATCAAAACATGCAGCTGCGAGACAGCTGTGATTAGGTATAAGTAACACAGGTGTCCCAAGTGGAAAGCCTTCGAAAGGAAAAGGAGTATTGCCACCATCTTTCAGTCGAATCATTGTAGTTTCTTGCGACATCCTATAGCATTCCAAGTCTGGACTACCATACACTGAACACACACCTCCTTGCGGAGTTCCTTCCTTCGTTAGTGCAGTTGCACCGGCATCTACCATTATTGCATTTCTATCAGCATCCTTATATTAGCCAATCACACGTGCAAGGACAAACCCAGCAATAGACTCTTCGTTCTTGCACACTCCAGTATGCAGTTGTTGCCTGTCGTAAAAAACATAGTTTCCCGGGTGCAAATCAGTTTTGTTTGAAACATCCATTTTGTCATGAGAGAACATAGTGGGTGTTGATCCGATACTGATGTCTAGCAATGAAGTGTCAAAAGCACTCTTTTGTAATGTGAGATGAACCGTTAAACCCCGTAGAAATTTCTGAATTGCAGATTGGTCATCACTCGCAATGTTCTTCAACTCTGCATCGTCGCTACTGTTGTATGAGTGCCCACTGGAATAAATGTATACCGAACAATGTTAGTAGGTACAACACATTGTTAATACTTACCATCCATAAAGAATATGACTCAACGAAGATATGATCATCAGCTCGAAACAACTCACCAGTGACTGTATAATCCCTGCAAGGTGAGGTAGGAGCTTTTGATAATTCTAGACGCCAAAAACACCCCTTCCTTGTCGCAAGTCACCCCAGCCCGATGATATCCCGTGTCGATCTTAAGAAACACAGACCACTTCAAACTTTCCCCCAAAGTAAACCCAAATGTCCGTATGAAATCTTCCAAAAAATTGACTTGCGCTTCGTTGTCGACTAAAACATGAAGATCTCCCCCACCATTCGATGCCAACAACTTCTCTTTCAATCGGTATATTGTAGGGAGTTTCGTGTAGCATATGGGTATTCCGTACAATATGTTGGTAAATGGTCGACATCCATGTTCCCATGCCAATTCAACCAGCATTTCCAACTCAGGTGTCGTCGATGCAACAAACCCAATTACTGTAAACGATATTGATGATTGAGGGGGAGAATGGAAAATTCCGAGATTACTCGTTTGGTCGAGTGGAGAAGGCAACAGTAATTAACATAATCAGAGCCTAAATCATACCTTCCGCGAGCTCGTTTTCTTCGTCGCTATCTTCATCAAGATCAATCCCAGCCTGAAGCAGACATCCCCCTATTGTCTTGTGCGTCTTGACATGACTGTGTAGGTATTCATTGATGCGCATCAACGGTGAGGAGAGAAATCATCGGAAAATGAATGGACACAATATTAAGGTAGAACTACTCACGGCCGCAATCGGCTGATTCCATTGGCAAGCGCCGAGAATCGGGCAAGTTCGCAGTTCTTGCGGAAGGTGTGCCTATTGACGATGAACGCAGGAGTTTTAACCTGATACAAAAGTTTACCTAAGTTGGATGTGTTTGTGGGTTTGCTCATGCTGATGCTGATGCTGATATTTGGATCTTTGGATCTTTGGATCTTTGGTCTGTCCTTGCGATCCTTTTTTTGGTGCCACTCCGCGCGCTTCCCGCGCTTTTCTCTGCCGCGCACTTTTTTATGTCCAAGCCATGCATGAGCCATGAGATGATAATACAATACAGATGAGACTTCCGCTTCCCGCTGCCTATCATGACTCATACGGACGTTTTGTAGGAGTCTACGAACTCACGATCATTGCATTGAATTGGCAACCTGGCTTCACTGAAAGCGGCCCGATCGAATCATTGTCGACGACACGTGATAATGACAAGATATGACCTACCACCAGCAATCGCAAGAAGATTCCCGTCTGATCGACAGAGATGTCGGAAAATATTTAGACAATATTCATCAGTTAGAGCTGGCCACCGATACTTCGTCGGTACCAGTATCAACAATAGTACCGTGCTGGCCGAAGCGAACCTTAATAGGCAGGGTATCTGCAGCCATCGTTATAATTCTATCCATATTCCTACCTTTGCGTTTACGAGCAACTCATGAAGGTCGCAAAGTTGAGCAAGGTCGTGGACTTGTTCCCACCGGACCCTATCGCCTCTTGGAGGCCCACGAAGGTCGAGACTTTTTCTCCTACTACAGTTTTTACAATGGGTCAGACTCATTGGGATCAGCAGGATTCAACACGTATGTTTCACAATCGAAAGCAGAAGAACTGGGTATTGTTGATATTGTTACCGGAGAAAATGATGATGCCATGATAGTTACGAAGGAAGAGTTGGTGTACCTTTCCTCTGCGCCAACGAAAGATGGCCCCCGATATTCTATTCGTTTGGAGGGTAAAAGGAGGTTCGAACGTGGATTGTTCATATTGGATGTAAGGCACATGCCCGATGGTTGTGGAGTTTGGCCAGCCTTTTGGCTTACGGATGAAGATGCATGGCCTTGGAATGGAGAGATTGATGTGCTCGAAGGTAGGCATACTTTCTGCTTCACATTAATTGCTCATTTCTCATCGTATATCTCATGCATGATCATCGTGACAGGTGTCAATGGACAAACAACGGCAAAAACAGCTCTTCATACCTCGAACGAATGTGATATGTATGCGCATGTTGCACCGTATGCAAAAACAGGTGATTGGGAATGGATAAGTAAGTTCGTTTCATTCGTCGTGAAACTCTACTGTGTGAACTTCACCAATGGCTGATTACTTATTTTTCACATCGCCTGAAGCTGGAATTCCGAATACATTTACGGGTGAACCAGATATTCGTTCGAACAAACCCGCTGATAATTGCTGGATAATGGCACAACATCAATGGGAAAACGAGGGATGTACTGCCGTACATGATCGCAACGATACTTTAGGTGCGCCTGTGAATGCAGCTGGCGGTGGCATTTATGCATTGGAATGGGATCCACAAAATCACTATATCAAATCGTGGGTGTTTAGTCCGGAGATTCCACAAAATTTGTTTGATGCCGTGCGTACTGCAAAAGTGAAAGATGCATCACAAAGAGTCGTGCCTGATCCGTCGTTATGGGGCCTTCCCTATGCTTACTTTGCCATTGGTGATACGACTGGTTGTTCTGCCGATCATTTCAAGAATATGCACCTGGTCTTAAACTTGGCATTCTGTGGTAATGTCAGTGGCAATCGGTTTTCCAGAGAATGTCCGGTGCTAGCAGAAAAGTTCAATCGAACGAACGACAACGGTGCACATGATCCGGTATTGACGTGCAACGCTTACATTGAATCAAATCCTAAGGAGTTAGAAGATGCTCATTGGAAGATCAAGGTGAGACGTCGGCTACTGGAGTTGTGTTCATGATTATTCAATACACCCAAACCTTACGCCCGTATCAATCTGTGCCTGCAGGGTGTCTATGTGTACGAAAGAATGTTGGAGGCACCTAAGGAAGAAGTAGATGATGCGCAACTATGAATTCATTAATTAGATACTCTAGAGAGGGAGTTTATTGCCGATCACTGTAACAACATCATGTTTATCGACGCCTCATATTATCCCCTCGATTGACTTTGAGATAATAATAGAGTTCGCTCGAGGTGTGCCGCATGTCAACATCGTTCGCGCCAAAATTTTGCCACGTGTCGTGTTGGTTTCTGAGTTCGCGCCAAAAAGGATGCCACGTGTCACAGCAGCAGTGCCCCCTTCGGGGTTCGACGTGACGATGACGATGAGATGAACCATGAACCCCAACCCGTCGCCCTCGCCTTCAATGCCACAATACAGCGGCTGCTCGTGCATCATTATTCTACACTGGCATGACTGATCTGCCTTGAGGATGGATTGTTTCCATTTAGCATATCTTCCAGCTACCGATATCGAACCGTCGATCGATGTGTCGATCACCGACAGCGACGATGGCATAGACCGTGCAATATCGCTACGCATCGCTTCATCTATTCGTTTGTATCGGTGCCATAGTCGCCATTTACGCAGAATCGACGACAATTTACAGGGAGACTATCCATATGAGAAAAGCCCAGTGGGAATAAATGAAAAATGTCCGTTCTTTTGCTGCCGCGCTGAGAGGTGCCCACCTCATACTTTGTTTCCACATCGGTCGTCAGCCGATTCTTTAACTGCAACAGGAAACAACGAGCATGAAATCGTTGACGACAACTACCACAAATTAGCTCTAGGGGAAGCGACTGTGTTAGCAGTGCTGGTGCCAAATTCATTGACTCGACGTATCATAGACTTGCTGTATTCCATCAATAACCATGAGATATCGAAAGATTACAGACAGATAATCGGTGCAGAAGAAGATCTGAGAAGATCGATACACCCATGCCTGTGCACACATAAACTACGAAGTGAAAATCATTTAGACAATCATGAAAGATTTAATGATCAGCGGTGCAAAAATATCGAGGAGAATGCAATACCAGCCCAAATACTCGTCCGCGGAATTATTACGTCATATCATATATCAAACTGTACAAACTTTCCGGCAGATGTTGTCATATTGGCTCCAACAAATTCATCTCAGACCTGCACGCATTCTGGAAGACGGAAATGTTGTGATCGGAATCGTCTCATTTCACATCTTAGCAATCTACTCAACCACGACACCGCATCGAATGCCCCTTGGTCTGTATTGAAAGCCTTCCCGATTAGTTCGCGATCGATTTTATCATCACCTGTCGATATCAGCAACAATATGTCAAGGAGAGACTCAGACAATAAAGCCGTTGGTATAGCTACCTTGCCGTGCTGTCCAGTCTGTCTCAATTTCATTGAACCTACTCGGTTGGGACTACCCGAGCTGAAGCAACAGCATAAATGCTCACGGTGGTGTTTGAGTTCAAATGATGTTAGTGAAGATGATGCACGCAACATTGCTTATTCTCATCGCGGTGCTTGTCCTAATGAAATGAGTTTTACACCTTCGCCTCAGTGTGCTTCATGTCAAGCAATCTTCCAGAGAGAGCAACCAATGGAAAGTATGTCAAATGGTTCACGTCATCATCATTCGCCTTTAATGCAATCACCTACACCGTCGTGGACTGAACCGCACCGCCGATATGAATATTCCCATGCACCATTGGCATCATGGAATTCCTGTTATCAATGCGGGATGACATCCAATCTCTGGGTGTGTCTAACGTGTGGGGTTGTGGGCTGTGGTCGATATACACACAAACATGCTGAGGAGCATTACACTTTAATGGGTCACCCATATTCTTTTGAATTAGCAACCGGGAGAATTTGGGATTATGATGACGGGAACTTCGTGCATCGGATAGATCTAACTGAATGCCCAGTTCTGTCGATGAAGTTAGGAAGAGCTGTTGCAAGCGCCGAAAGTCAACACTGTGCGTCACCATGGGCTGCTGTTTCTCTTGTTGGCTCCAGTGGTCTGGGAGGAGAATGTTTGTCAGAGAGTTTTAGTTACGATAGATGGACCAAAGACGGCCTAGGAGATTCATTCACTCAGTGCCACAGCAATCTTGAGGGCAACCAACTGCCACAAAATGCTTCAAAAATTACCGCGCCGAAAAAATCCATAATGATAGGCCAAGAGTATGAGGCACTGCTTCAGAGTGCTCTCGAAGACCAATCTCAACACTATCAAGGCGAGATATCTCGCCTCAGGGCTGAATCGGCGACCTCGCGAATGCAAGACAGTGAAATAACGGATAGAGAATCACGTGAAATTGAGGCATTGCGCATGGATAGTGAACGACTCAAACAGGATATGGAGAAGCTATCATCAGCTCTTTTGGAAGAGCAAAGGAAGGAGGCGAAAAATCGTTCACTTTCTCAGCGTTTACTGCGAGAGCAATCCATATCAAAGGAGTTGCTTGAAAATATACGCAAGGAAACAGCAACAGTTATCGAGCAGGGGAAGCAACGGGCTGATGATTTAGAAATGCAAATCAATGACTTGTCTGCAAATCTAAGAATGATGTCTCAGTTTGCTGTGAACGAGGAGTTGAATAAGGCACAAATATGTGGAACCATCGGTGGAGTAAGAAGTGGCGGAGAGAAAGTAGGAAAGCAGCGTGGTAAACAGGCTCGAAGGGGCAGGAAACGAGGTTGATGGTTACATTTTACTGCAACAATTCACTTTTTCCCTTGTCCAAAGTAAGCTATCATCAATCCCGTCGCCACTAGCCCCGAGGAGATCGCGTGAACTCCAGACATTGGTTTTGGAAAAATAATATAGGACAGGACGACGGTGATTACTTTTCGGACTTATGTTGCGAGTGAAATAGGCACGGATAGAATTATTTGCGAAGCCTGGAGGTGAAGGATGCACAAAGCATACATAAAAAAATCCTACTTACGCGTGGCAACTGCAACAGCAATAGCTGGCCCATTCCTTCGAATCAGCTCTGTGTATGATAGCACGGCGGTACCCAAACCCAAGCCAACCGTTAAATTTAAGAGAAGGAATTGCGGATTGGCCAACGTGAATGACATTATCTGGAGGAATGAAAAACGAATGATGGTCGACAACAATAACAGGGAAAACCCAATAGAATTTGTGTTGACCATGAGGGCTTGTGACGACAGTCCGGTGTTGGCCACATGCTGTTGTTTTTTCGGAGTTTCGTGTTCGATTGCTGCTTCTTTGCCCATCAATGATTGCATTTTCAATTCATCATCTTCGGCTTTACTTCTCTTGGGAATCGAAGGAGCGCCTCCAATACCATGCATTATCTGGTGTTGTACATTCGGTACTAATGCATCGCAAAACACACTAATGGCCAACAAAGTAATGCCAATCCAATGACCACCGTTCATCTGACCATCACTGAGTTCTTGCGCATCCTCCTGCAGATTATTTGTTCCATCAATCTCCACTTCCCCAGAATCTCTTGGCGACATGCAAAATCCTGCGGCACCTATGCAAAGAAGAACTGCCGATGCATACTCACATATGCTATACTTCCGTTTCTTTAAACTGATACCCGCTCTTTCCGCTCTTGTGTCCATCACCATCCCCACAATCATTGTAGGAATAAGCTTAGCACTTTTGAACACCACCTTGGTGACGTATGTCACACCTTCATAATTCAAACTCATGGTTGCAAATGCGGTTGCTCCATATACAATAGCACTCAACTGAATATAAATCCACGTTTCTTTAATTGATCTCGGGAATGACTGCATGACATTTCCACCCGCGCATGCTTGCGACACCAAAACAGGCAACAGTACACAAAATCCAAACTGAAATAGGGTGATTGAGGTGGCCAAATGAGGGAAAGACTTGTATGCAGTGGAGAGTGATTCCAGTGCTAGTTCGTGCCCGATCATTGATGCGACGAAGAGGAAGATAAATGGCCACCTCGTCGAGCGGCTGTTGTCGACATTACTGTTCGAGTGCATCATTGCATGTGTCGTTTCTTCAAACTGGGCATTGAATCTTCTCTCTTCTCTAATAACAAAATAAAGCTATTAGTGCGTCAAGTGCCGAATCCTTCATCATTGCATGTGTCGTTTCTTCAAACTGGGCATTGAATCTTCTCTCTTCTCTA
>JALLBK010000088.1:0-52434 GCA_036940085.1 Discostella pseudostelligera
CAATTCATTCAGTTGTGCCTTTCACTCAGGTCCTCAGCCTCCAGCTCAAGACAAACCTGCATAATGACATCTGCTGAAACCCAGCACCTACACACTACTCAGCATCTCAGCACCTCCACACCCGCACCAATGCACCTATGCACCAGGGCGCCTTGGATCTCAGCACCTTTGCACCTGCTCTGCTGCATCTGCATCACATATGTACTGCCTTTGCACCTTTGCACCTTTGCTCCTGCTCTGCTCCTGCACAATCACCCCCTCTGCTGAACCTACTAAGCACCTGCTACTAAGCACGACCTCCTCAGCGCCTGCTCCATATCTGTGCAGCCACCTCTGCACCTCTGTAACTCTGTACCTCCTCTGCACATACTAAGCACATCAGCCAGCACCTCAGCACCTCCATATCATCTGCACCTCAGCACCTCTGCAATGTTCTTGCACCTCCACCTCCACCTCCACCTCTGCACCTGATCTACACCACCTCTGAACGTGCAAATGCAGGTGGATGCATGTGATGCATGTGATGCAGATGCAGGGTAGCTGCATAGGTGCAGGTGCATAGTAGGTGCATAGTAGGTGCATAGTAGGTGCATAGTAGGTGCATAGTAGGTGCAGGTGCAGGATTACTAGGAGTGTTGTTAGTAGGAGGCAGAGTGGTGTGGAGGAGTGAGCATGTATACATGAGCATGAGCATATACACACCAGAGCATGAGGAGCATGACCATGAGCATTATGACAAGCATGAGCATGCTGACAAGAAGCATGAGCATGAGCATGAGCATGAGGAGCATGAGCATATGCACATGAGCATGACGCATGAGGAGCATGGCCGAGTATATGTACATGTACATTAGGATGAGCATGAACATGAACATCACAAGCAGGAGTGTGGAGAAGGAGTGGGGAGGAGGCAGAGTGTGGAGGAGGAGTGGGGAGGAGTGAACATATGCACATGAGCATGAGGATAAGCATCATGAGCGCAAGCATGATGAGCATACTACCACTATCATGCACACGATGAGCACATGCAGCACAGCATGCTGAGCATATGATGAGCATGAGGAGGATGAGGATGGGTATGTGATGGAGGAGGAGTTTGGAGAAGTTTGGAGAAGTTTGAGGAGTGTGGAGGAGTGAGGAGGAGTGAGCATATGCACATGAGCATGAGCAGAGCATCACTCGGGAAAGTAGAGTAGTCATTTCGACCTTACACGTGGCAGAAGTTTGGCGGGAGACGCGTACGTGGTGGACGCGAGAGTTCTGACTTACACGTGGCAAAGACTTGGCGGGAAACTGATGACTCGACTTGAGGCTGAGATTTGGCATGAGAGGCTCCATCGTATCGATCGATACAGATCGATCCCTTCACAGCATCCCTTAGTACCATATCCACTACTCGCTCCATTCATCATCTTGACCATGACATCCGCTAGCCAATCTTCAGCCGTAGTCATCAGCACCTATCGGTCTCTGGCAAAGATTGTTTCTAGGTTGCCCGAAAAGCAACAAATGGGAGCATGGAACCAATTGCGCGAGGGTTTCCGACGACATGCCGACGAAACATCTCCCGAAAAGATTGCACAACTTATCCACGAGGCGGGGGAGAAGATTGCATTTTTACGGATAGTCACGCCCAAGCCTATGCCGGGGAAGAACAATACTCAGAGTGGTATTACTCGATGGGTATATCGCTCGTCTGGCGAAAAAGACGCGGGGGGACATGGAACGAAGCGTAAGACGGGGATGGTGGTATCAAATTTCGATGGGAATAATTTGGATCCATGTAGTGTGACGCGGCACAACAATCAGCTTAAGAGAATGGGTTTCGTCAATAATTTACATGCCAAGGGATTGTTTTGAAGGGGTATTAACAAAAATCGGACGACGGAGAATTGTTAATGATGGATTACTGTAAATACAAATTATTATTGCAAAAACGACGCCCTTGCAGATACAATCCACAAGGAACTTAACCGATCGAACATGATACCAAACAATGCACCCCTCCCGTACTTATCACTCCCCGCCACATTGGATTATCTAGAAAGCACGCACCTATCTCCACCCTCCAACTAAAAATCAGCCATCAACTTATTCATCTGCTCCTGGATAGCCATCAGTTGTTGCATCGCCTGCGCTTTCTGTTCTGCATCGAGATTTTTCCGTTGATTCGGATCCGATAGATCAATCGTCTCTCCATTTCCAGCTCCAATTCCAAAAGAAATTGGAAATGACGTTACAGAATCACCGGCGCCACCCATTTCACTATTGCCTCGGGGTCCTCCACGTCGTTTCTTCGCCGTTACGACTACCTCACCATGATCAAATTGATCTATCGGAGATCCATTCACAGAGCTATTTGAATAAATGTATCGTCCCGCAAATAGGGAGAAAAAGACACAAATGATGTTAGTTGTCGGTAGAAAATGAATTCTCCCCAATGCAAAAAATATCCCCACGATTATTCATGAACTCACAATGATTTGATAACCTCTCCCCGTCTTGCCGTTCGCATTGTCGTCGGAGGCCTACCGAATCTATGAGCCGCAGGTGTTTTCATGCTCAACATTTGCTGCCCAACACCAGCACCACCAATGACACGAGAGTGTTTCTTCCCAACCGTCGACGCCACAGTCATTGCCGTGCCAGCACCACTCCACTGTACCCCCCCCGCCAACATCATCTCCCTCATCATGTCTATGATATCACAATCAAATGTATCATTAAATTCTTTCACGGACAATAACTTCACATCCTTGTTTAGTTTGCACAATCCCTGAATGACAATTTCCTTTTGAGTGCGGAGTAATTCGTCGCGTACGAGTTCCAATGCCTCGACGTCATTGCGGAATTGATGCCATCGTTGTTCGATGTAAGAATTGCAGGAGTCGCGGCTTAACCAGTCGACATCGGGGGATGATTCTGCGGGTAGGTGGATGGCGAGGGACATGATGGAGAGTGTGGTGATGAGTTGATAACGCTAGCGACTAGGAGTAGGTAGAGGAGTAGTAGTAGTAGTAGGACTTGCCGCCGACGGCCATGGCCTGTGGCTTAGTTCTTTGTTGTCGTTGTTGTTACAGCATCGCCAATGAGAAATACTTGAATTCGCCAAAATGTTGGCGGTCCGTTACGTACTTATGGTATCACTTTCCACATACGGCTACGATTCCACTGTGGCACTGGTATGATCTTTCGAATTGAAGAGCTTGAACCACATTGTACATAGGAATTCATATCCAATATCTGGCGCGCCATCTGGGACGTCTTTCCTCTTCGACCACCAACAAACCACCACCACCAAGAAGTGCACTAACTTCAATCACAAAGACCATAAACGAGAGGCTTGGTAGCACATAATTTCCACAGAGCGCCAACCTCCAACCTTGAACGCCGCCACCATAGCTCCCCAGCTTAGTAGATAATAATCATGTCAAAGAAGAATAACAGGAGGAAGGGCGGCAACATTCGAAAGAAGAAGGCTGCCGACACGACGACGTCGGCGACGATGAAGGCGCCATGCAAGTTCTACCTCGAGGGGAAATGCCGATTCGGCGACGAGTGCAAATTCTCCCACGAGGCGCCGACTAGTACTACCAATGCGGATGCCAATGAGATTGCGGCTCCAGAGGTAGTCGTGGAGGCAAATGACAGCGAGGTGGAAGTGAACAGTACTTGCGGGACAACAACATCAACAACTCTAGAGCAGGCAGAGGAGAAGTCGGAGCCAACAGCAACTAATTCCACCGCCGTCACCACCGCAGCTACACCACCCAAGCAATCCAAGGGACCATTGCGCAGCGTCTTTAGCTCTATGACTTCAATCATCACCTCACCCTTCTCTGCATCGAAATCGAATCCACCTCTCCCCTCCGGACTCGAATCCTCCCTTGCACTCTTCACACCATTGCAGCAAGAACTTGCCAAGGCATTGTGCCAATTGCCCGGATCGACGAATCAAATGCATTTATTCGAACATTGGTCTTCCTACGATGAGAATAATATTGAGGAGAATGAGAAAAAGAAGGCATTCATGTCCAAACTAGAATCAATTGATCAATCTTATCCCGATGGTGGACTACTCGGCTATCTTAAAAATGCCACCAATTTGCTCGAGAAGAGTCGTCGGGGTGAAAATCCATTGGAGGGGTGGACTCCAAGTGTACCCAAGGGGGAATCATTCAATGTGGGGACCGATGCATTCATGAGCACGGAAGCATTGGGATTGGAGGAGGTGGGCAAGTGTGGATTTGTTTTAGTTGCGGGAGGATTGGGGGAACGACTCGGCTATGGGGATATTAAGGTGAGTGGGCTTTTATGCATCATTCCACAAACGTTGGCTGAGTTATTATGGAGCTCTCACTCAATTTTCATCATCGACTTGGGTTTCATCATCTTTCTTCCCGAATTTCGTTCCGCCTCATTGCTTCGGCTACGACGATGTGTCATTTCACAGATTGGTCTACCCACCGAACTTGCTACGGGAACGCCCTACATTCAATTCTATATTGAAACAATCCTCGCCTTCCAATCTCGTTACGCCGAGCCTGGTCAAAAGCTCCCACTCTGCATCATGACTAGCAATGACACCAACGATAAGACCGTGGCCCTCCTTAACAAACACAATTACTTTGGCATGGACAAGGATCAAATAACCATCGTGCAGCAGGGGCAGGGCGTTCCAGCCGTCTATGACAATGATGCACATGTTGCACTGGATTCTGAGAATCCGTACGACATTCAAATGAAACCGCATGGTCATGGTGATATTCACGCGTTGTTGCACTCTCATGGTGTGGCCAAGTCCTGGTTTGAGAAGGGGATGAAATGGATGGTCTTCTTCCAGGATACAAATGGTCTAGCTTTCCATACCCTAGCCCTGTCGTTGGGTGTAAGCTCCAAACTTGGTCTGATTATGAACTCAATTACCTGTCCTCGGAAGGCGAAGCAGGCCATTGGCGCCATTGTGAAACTCAAAAAGGGGGATATGGAACGAACGATTAACGTGGAATACAACCAGCTGGATCCTCTCCTTCGGGCTACTGGACATGACGATGGTGATGTAAATGATGAAACGACTGGCTTCTCCCCCTACCCTGGCAACATTAATCAGTTGGTCTTCAATCTCGGATCGTACGTCCAAACCCTGGAACGGACGAAGGGTATCATGCCAGAATTCGTAAATCCTAAGTACAAGGATGCCGAGAAGACTGTATTTAAGAAGCCTACTCGACTTGAATGCATGATGCAGGACTATCCGACAGTTCTTGAGGGTGATGAGGTCGAGCGTGTGGGTTTTACCAGCCTCACGAGCGAACTTTGCTTCTCTCCGGTGAAGAATGCCACGTCGGATGGAGTTGCATTGCAGGCGGCCGGGACGCATCCGGGAGTTGCCGCCACTGGCGAGGCTGATCAGAGTTATGCCGTGTGTACCATCCTACGTTCACTTGGATGTCAGATACAGGAGGGAATGAAGGTGGAATTCAATGGAATTAAGGTTGCATCTGGACCGGATTGCGTTCTGAAGCCTAGTTTTGCAGCCTGTGCTAACGAAATGAAGAAGAAATTTCCCAATCCATCGGAGGTGAGGATTTCGGGACGATCTTCCCTAGTTCTAAGTGGAGAGGGTTTGGTCATTGATAGCTTGGACCTTGATGGAGCATTGGTAGTGGAGTGTGAAGAGGGTGCATCGGGCGTCATCCGTGATCTTATCGTGAAAAATAAAGGATGGGTGAAAGTGGCAGATACAATGAGCAAGGATGAATTCATTCAAATGCGTGGCTACAGCCTGAGCAAATTGGAGACGGAGAAGATTGTATTTAAGAAAGATGGGAGCATTGAGGGAAACTACAGCATGAGTGCACCCGGTCCAGTGGATCTGTCCAAGCCTGCCGGTGGGGAGCTCGCCGAGGTTGATACGTTGTGTGGTAATGCGTGCTCTGTGATGTAGGTCTATGCATGGTGGCTGCTTTGAAGTAGTTATTCCAGATATGAATTGAATAGAGCGGAGACCTCGACCTCGAACAGTCTACATACTCCCTCCTCTTTTCCTTTGTCTCTTGCACTACGAATTATTCAAGGATCATCCATCATACAACCACATACCTTGCACATCGTCGCCAAGTGTAATGCTCGATTCCACTGCAATAATTTGGGATCACCCAAATCAACATCATCACTCGATGTTCACCTATGTGGTACCATTCCAATCTCTCTATTACCAACCATACGATATCACCGTCGACGAGCTGAACCACAGTTGACGGACAGACTCTCATCCCACTTCTGGGGTGCAAGAAACTACTGGTACTGGCCGCCACAGCCGCCATTAAGCACTATCACTACCATACTACTACCGCCTACCGCATCTTTATCTATTCATCGACGGCATCGGCGTCGTCGTAGGCGTAGGTCGTCGTCCCTTCCATCATCATAACATCTCAACGCCAACAACATCATGCTCTCCATCTCATCATCATCGGCAATGGCCCGTCTCACAGCCCGTTTCTGCCGCACAACTACTACTGCGACGACGACGACGACGACGGTCCGCAGTCTAGGCATGCGCGTCCGCGAAGAAATGGAAGAACTACCCCCCAATTTCAGCATGGATGCCATCCAGCCACCTCCCCATGGATTTGGGAAACCCTACGATCCCGATCCAGAGCCAATGGCCTATGTTCGTAAACCGGTAACGTCTGCCCATGCAATTGATTTGACCAAGAAGGGCGAGGGTGGTGGAAGTGCATCGGCACTGGATTCGGCGGCATTTGGACCCAATGGTACTGTTGTTCATGGAAGATATGGCACCGTCGATGCTGCAGCGGCCAAATCTATCCCATTGGAATATTTGGCATTGCTCCGTCCTGCGTCGGAGGGGGCAGCGGCATTACGTGAAATTATGTCCGAGGGGAAATCATCTGCTGCTTCTGCCCCGGGCACCATTTTGGTGTACGGTGCCTCCCGTCCATCAGGCATGACTGCTGTCCAATTGGCCAATGCATCGGGATATGCCGTCGTGGCCGTAGTGGATGGACAACATTCGGGCCATGATGAGATGGTAGATACCATCAAGGGATTGACTTCGGAACCTGGCACGGCCGTATCGGAGGAGTATGCAGTCTGCAAGGCCAATTTTCGTGATTTGGTCAACAAGACAGTATCGGGGGACGATATCACCGCTGACAAAATTGACACCAACCAATATTTATCAGACTTTAAGGCCAATTTGCTCGATTATATCGAATATTATCCCAGTGATTTGCCCGCGGCGGTAGATTCCGAGGTTATGAAATTTATGGGCAAGGAGAAGGATAGGGCCAATTTCAAGGAGAATATGACTGCCTACCTAAGTCAATTCCAACCAGGTGCCGATCCCATTGACCCTGCAGTATTAGATGCCAACTTTACCGTGGAGCAATATGAATTATTCAAGGCAAAGTTTGGGATTCAGACTACGGCGGTAATTTCGGGTGGCGATGATCTTGGTACCAATATTCATCAGTTTGCTCCAGCACAGATTGTTAGGGATATGTGTTACTCTCCCGAGGAGGTGTCGTCGTCGGATTCCAAACCCAAGGAAGGAGGCGACTTTCCATTTGAATTCTCCATTAGGAATGCACCCACTGGACTAGCGCCGGTTCTCAAGGGTGGTCCTATATTGGGCGCCGTGATTGTCGTCACCCCCGACCTCCAGAAAGCCTGTGAGGCTGTGGCCTCGGCCAAAACTCTCCGTGCCAAGGCAGAGGCACTTCAATTCCTAACGGAATCGGAGAAGAATGCTCATGCTGCGGCATCGTCCATTGTGGCCATTGTGAAAAAGTCGGGTGGGACCATTCGCACTGTGGGTGGATCGTTGCCGGGGCTTACGGAAATTCAAACACCCGCCGATGCGGATGTCACTACGGCATTACAGGGAATGGCAATTGACGACGAGGGGAATTCAAAATTGAATTACTTTATTCAGGTTTATAGGGCGGGAGACTGGCCGGTGTATGAGGATTATGCAATTCACCGAGCGAAGGAGCCATTATCGGGACCACGAGAGATCGTGGTGACAAAGTAATGCAAGGTGGGAGTGTACCGGTCATCATTGATGAGGGGGAAAGTTGCAACATTAGGAATGATGTTGAAGAATCAAAGTCATATCGTAGTGTTTGATGGAGTATTGTAATTTAATTCGATAGCTAATCTTATCGAGGCATTCCCATCTGGTTTGGCCAGCTATCCCCTACTACTCATCCCGCGCAGACAAATATCCACCATCAGTCAAATACTTCATCAATTGCGCAACACATTCTTCCACGGAGTTATCTCCTGTGCTCATGACCATCTCCGGATTTTCGGGTTCTTCAAATGGTGCACTAATACCGGTAAAGTTTGGTATTTCTCCCGCCCTTGCACGCTGATACAATCCTTTCGGATCACGTGCCTCGCACGTTGCCACACTTGCTTTGACGTATACCTCAATAAAATTGATCTTCCCATCTTCAGTATTCAGTAGGCGTCGGACATTATTCCTATCCTCCTTATATGGACTTACAAATGCAGCCAAAGCTATGATGCCAGCGTCTGTGAATAGCTTGCATACCTCACCAATGCGTCGAATATTTTCTTGCCGATCAGTAGGCCCAAAACCCAAATCTTTGTTTAACCCGTGCCGTATGTTATCGCCATCTAGAACGTAGGTTGTCTTTTGATGCAATAATATCTCCCGCTCGAGAGCGGTTGCTAGAGTAGATTTACCTGAGCCTGTTGCAAGTTGCGAGCGGATGAGTGTGCATCGAGTGTGGAGTTGGTCAGTATTCTGGATTATGTATGTTCAATTCCATGAAATGAATATTCGTCTCATATCCTACCTGATAATCCAGTAAACCAGAGCTGTTAAACAAGAAAGGCATGGGGAAGTCAGAAGATGCAAACAGGGTTGCACTGGCATGGTAAAGTTGCTCATACCGTAACGCCACGCTGATTCAGATGACGCTCGCGATCGGAGCGAGAGACGTGACTATTGTGCCATGTTATGTTGGTTGCCATGGCGATCGGATGATAGAGATTGTCGGCGGAATTGTCCTCTCTTGTATGAGGTTGCTGTTGCTGCGAGGCGATTGGCTGTTGCTAGGAGAAGCTAGAGCTAGGGATAGAGAGTGGAGCGGCGGTCATGGTGCTAGCTTGGTGCTTGGTGCTTGGTGCTTGGTGCTTGGTGCTTGGTGCTTGGTGCTTGGTGCCTGGTGCCTGGTGCCTGGTGCCTGGTGCCTGGTGCCTGGTGCCTGGTGCCTGGTGCCTGGTAGGTGCCCATGGGTGGTGGCGCATCTTCGCGCGCTTCGTCCTATTTTACTACGGACGACTCTCCCGCTAAATTTTCCCCGCCAAATCCCCTCTTTCCCGCCAAATTTTTCACCATCAATACCGACCACCGCCAAGCTCGTGGCTCGTGGCCCAACATTGCCAAGAACAACAACATGACGATGACGGTGATGTGACGGATGACGGCACTTCTACTACCAGCACCAACACTTCTCGAGAGAGATCAACAGCTACGTACATTCACTTAGCGTGCCATACCTATCCATTATGGCCTTCGCTGCGCGGCACTTCTTCCGAAATAGCGCATTGATACTGATAGCAATGTTGATGAACCGTCGGACACACTCTCTCCAGTTATGGTCGTCCCTTCGCGCCAATGTCAATGTCCAAGTTATTAGACGACGTCCTCTCTCGACAAGGCGAAGCACCATCGTGATGATGCCCGAGGGTCCTGAGGTTAGGACATTAGTAGACCAACTCCAACCAGCTGTAGGGATGCGTCTCGTTGACTTCAAATTTCTTTCGGGCAGGTATGTAAAGCATGGACGACCAGTTGGATATGAAGCCTTTGCCAAAACGATGACACCCAGCCGACGCAACAGTAAAGAAACAGAGAGTTTAGATGTTGTAACAACATTAAGCTGCAAGGGGAAATTCATTTACCTAACACTTGACCAAGGGAATCAAACAATTAACCGGGTTGACGAAGTTGATAATGACTATCAACGCAGCATTTGGATCACACTTGGAATGAGTGGTCATTTCGTAAATGAGAAAGAGGCTGCAAATCCAAAGCCTCTTGCATCGAATAGTGATTTGGAGAGAGTTGGTCCTCGATGGTACATGGAACTCATGGATCTGCAGACGCAAGGATCAAGGAAAATTTACTTTAGAGATGCCAGAAATTTTGGTA
This sequence comes from Discostella pseudostelligera, assembly GCA_036940085.1. Lineage (NCBI taxonomy): Eukaryota > Bacillariophyta > Thalassiosirophyceae > Thalassiosirales > Thalassiosiraceae > Discostella > Discostella pseudostelligera. The sequence goes on from JALLBK010000088.1 coordinate 10,217, forward strand.
CATTAAAGTTTTGCCTATCTGCAACCGAGCTGAATCAGAAGCTAGCAAGCCTTGGACCAGATATACTTGATTATGAGAATACCACCGAGGAAATATTTCTTGCAGTAATGGAGAAATCGTCTCAGAACCAAAACATTTGTAAATTCCTGATGGACCAAAAGAAGATATCCGGGGTTGGGAATTATATTCTATCAGAGGGTCTCTATCGGTCGCGGATTGATCCATTTGCGGATTTGACTGAGATAAGTGTCGGACAACGAAAGAGACTGTTCAAAGAGTTGCGTGAAATAGCATCTTCATCGTACCGAGCACAGGGTCTAACTCGCTCTAATGGAGGGACGTATCAGGGTATTGACGGTTCTCGCGGACAATATGAGTTCCAATTGCAATGTTACGGACAACGACTGTCGCCCAATATGTTTCCCGTGATGAAGGAAGTAAATGGCCCGCACGGTAGGACAATATGGTACGTCGAAGATGAGCAACTATTCATGCCTCGATCTCGAAGAAATCTGAGTAGCAATGGAGACGAAGAGGACAACGACAATCAATCAGTACCTTTAATGAGCAACAACAATGATGCAACATATGTCTTTTCCGAAATTCCAAACCAGCTTCAAGACGAAGGCTGGAAAAGTGCATTATCAGAACATATGGCTTCAGACTCATTTCAATCATTATTGAAACGAATACAATCCGACGCGAATGATGGAGCGACAATATACCCACCAGTTCACGACGTATTTTCGGCTCTGAATTTGTGCAGCTTAGAGAACGTCAAAGTAGTGATAGTTGGACAAGATCCTTACCATGCCCCTGGTCAAGGGAACGGCTTAGCATTTTCGGTGCGAAAAGGAGTCAAACCTCCGCCTTCATTACTTAACATATTCAAGGAAGCAGTTGACGATGTTGAAATCGACCCTCCAAAACATGGTTCATTGGAAGCGTGGGCGAGGCAAGGAGTATTGTTGCTAAATACAGTCTTGACGGTTCGGAAAGGTGAAGCAAACTCTCACGCTAAAATGGGATGGGAGGGGTTTACAGATGAAGTTATCAACGTCATCAATAAAGAAAAGGAGTCGGTGGTGTTCCTATTGTGGGGTACCCCAGCTGCTAAGAAGGCCAAGTGCGTTGATGAATCCAAACACACTGTCATTCGAACAAGTCATGTGAGTCTGGTCTGTATGAAGATTGAAATGATATATTCGAGTATCCATTCTTACATCGTATTGCATACTCTCTATTCATAGCCAAGCCCACTCGGCGCCACAAAGACGGCGTCTCCATTTCTCTCCTCTCGATGTTTCAGCCGAGCGAATCAAGCATTGGTAGCAGCGGGAAAGGAGCCAATAGATTGGAATGTGAAATGATATAGTATCATTCTTAATTCTTAATCATACTTACGAATTATTGAATTCAGCATCGTTTGCATCTACACTGCTTGTTTCGCTATCATCTCCTTCTGCGTCTACCTTTCCTCTCAGTCCGATGTTCTGTGTTCCCCGAAAGACAAGCCGCGACGGATTGTCACGGCAAATCTGAAGTAATTGTTCTTTCCACTGCTTTCGTATACCCTCTTTCTTTGGAAGGAAATCGAGGCGCTTCCCAACTTGTTTCTGAAGTGTTGCAATCGATAACCACCCGGTGGGCTCTCTCTTGAGAGCCATAACAACTTCTCGCATCACTTTTGTCTCCGGGAGCATGGTTGCGGCAATATCTTCTTCCACCGAATCGGTCGGCAATGCACCATCAACTGATCTAGACCTTTTGATATGTTGTTTGTCATTAAAGATCGCCTTAACCTCCTTTTGTGAAAGAGGTCTCCATTTTCCTTCTGGCAAAGAACCAATCTTGACAGGACCCACGGACGACCTAAAGAGTTTAACGACATGCCAACCCAGAAGCTCCCTGCACATTCGTCTTATTTGCCTCTTCTTACCCTCTAGCAGAACGAGTCGCATTGTCCTCGTTTTATGTGGTTGCATATCTTCGGTACTTTGATCTTTGTTGTCCAACCACTCGGCCACTAACAATGGTTTTAATGGATTCCTTTCTCCAGCTAGTCTGTTACCACTTCTCAGCAACAAACTCAAATCTCTAGTAGGACGCGGAAGACTCTTAAGACGCATTTCTCTCTCCCAAGCGTTCAATTGAACAGCCGGTTCGACGGTAACAACATATTCTTTTGGAATTTTGGACTCAGGTTCAATTAGACGCCGTGCCATAATTCCTGCGCGTGTGAATAACAATACACCGGTCGAATCGATATCAAGCCGTCCGGCAGGAGCATAGCCCGACAACGTTTGCATATCGACCATATTATTCTCCTCCTTTAGTTTTTCCTCATCAAGTGTCATTCGTATATGCTTTGGAACAGAATTTGCTTTAACATCATATCCACTATATTTCCATCGGTCGAAATGCAAGGCTTTGCCATTATTTCTGAACACGTCTTGCATATCTTTATCAAGATCACACAAGTGCATGTTATCTCGATTGAGCAGCCGTACCGCTGGAACATGCTGATGCTCTTCCTGCCCAGAGACATAACCAATTGGTTTATGTAGTAGGATAGTATCACCCATGATTTCCTCCCACGGTCGATTGGGGTAGGGTACAAATTCTTTCAATGTCTCACAATTACTACTCTCGCCATCGTCTTCGTCTACAAAAGTTTTGCGAGGAGGATCATCCCCCGATCGGATTTCGATATATTTCTCATCAGGAGACACCTTCATAGCTGCACCATCCATCACTGGCATACCTCTTAGATAAATAATCTCTTTCAGATCCTTCAATGAAGACTGATCGTTGCATTGGCTAACCTCCAATAAGATTCGAGCGGCCTCACGTCGTGAGCAAATACCTAGCTCCGACATGCGTTTAGATAATCGAATAGTATTGGCTTCATTATTGTTTTCATTGTCAGCAACCCTTTTGTAGTGAGAACCTGAGAACTTCTTTTTTCTATCAATAGAAGAATAATTGGCTACGAGAACATCGTTTTGACGATAAAGGCACTGTCGCTGAGTAATCGGTGCCGTCAATCTAAGCAATGATGGTGCCATGCACCGGCACGGCGACTTATGCAGCGTCCCTCTCTGCACTATTTCGCGAGACAGGATGCGGGCGGTAGAGTGCCTCATCCTACTGCTCTGATATTACCTATTGGGTTTGTGACGTTTGATGGTTGCAGGTTGCAGTACTACCATAACTACTACTGCTGCGTCGTCGCACCATCGTCATGGTGGTTCTCCCCCATCGCCTGTGTTGGTGTAGCTTGGATGGTGCATGGTGCACCATCATCTTATGGCGGGAACTTGGCGGGAGACTAATACTGATTCCTACGTGAAAGTTTAAAAATTGAAATTGAAAAAGGTCGTATTATCTCTCTACTTCGTAGTATGTATGTAGAAAATGTATTGTTCCTAACGTAGACCGATTGAGTTGGCAGGAGCCCCAAAAGCGGTGTGACATACTTCCACGTGTAAGGCATCCGACGCACCATTTGCGACGGCCAGACAAGAGGGAAATTCGTGGTCGCGAAGCGCCGAAGCCGAGCACCAACACCAACAACAACAACAACAACAACACCAACACCATTGTGCTCATGAGCTGCCGCCGCCGCTGTTGCACACCATCCTACTACTCTCTCAATATCTCTCGACCTCTGCCACCCAACTCCCCAGGAGAGAGATATTTGCTCACACACCAACGTTGAGTTTGGCGCGTGAGCTTTGAATCACATTCACCGTATTATGGCTGCAATAATGGAGGCCGACAGGCCCATCACGAGCGTCAAACTGGAAGTACTGGCGGCGCTCAAAATAATAAAGCATTGCCAGGAATCCCTCCCCACAATGGTAACCGGCTCCCTCCTCGGCCTGACAATCGAGGAGGGATGTCTCGAAATCACACACGCCTTCCCAATGCCAGAACCCCACGACGACAACCGGGGAGACATTGTCAAAACTGGCGACGATGCAGCCATCGACGACGAGGCCGCGGCACTCGATGGACACGAATATCAAATGGAAATGATGAAAATGCTCCGCGAAGTCAATGTCGATAATAACTGCGTGGGATGGTACCAATCCATGTACCTTGGTACACACTCGACTATGAATCTCCTTGAAAATCAACTAGCGTATCAGGCAGAGCTCAGTCCCAATGCCGTCGTCATTCTGTACGATCCCATGCAGACGGCACATGGCAATCTCGTCCTAAAATGCTACCGAGTATCCGATGAGGCCGTACATCTTCGCACTACTGGAAAGAACCATTTCATCAAACCGAAAAGTATCTTCCAGGAGGTACCCATTACGCTCAACAATCCCGGCTTGGTCCGTGCGCTCCTCCGCGATGTTGGCGATGGTCTCCACGGACCGTACAGTGCCGAACTCTCCGGTACCGACACCACCTTCGATCGTCTCGATCTAAGCACCAATCCCTACCTCGAGAAACATCTCGAATTCCTCTGCAGCTGGGTTGATGATCTTGCTGCCGAACAATACAAATTCCAACATTACACCCGCTCCCTACGGAACAATGTCGAAAATCGCAATGCCAAGGGACGTAAAGCGAAGGAGGAATTAGCTGCGGCGATTGAGGAGGGATGGACGAGGTCGGATGCACCGAAACGGATGGAAAGTTTGTTGATTAGCAATCAGATTCGAACGTATTGTGATCAGGTCGAGAAGTTTACCGGGGGAGGATTTGGCAAGTTGTATTTGACCAAGGGGTTGCATGGTGAGACGAAGAAGCAGCCGAGTAGTAGTGCTGCTTCGTCTTGAGGATGAGGGATTTTCTTCATGGTTTGTTCATAGTGAGGGAAAGGTGGGTTGTCTTAGTCTCAGCTGAATACGAGGCTGGGGTATTGGACGTGCGTTGGCGATGCTATCGAAGGTGGATTTAATCAATCATGAAATATTAATAAAACTTGTGCCCAATTCAATTAATTTTGGTTAGCAGTCTCCAAAATATCATGTATATAATGCAGACCAGCCTCTCAACTCTTGAGTCAATCGTGACAGAGTTAGAAAGCTACGAGTTACGAGTAGTACATATTCATGTCGAAAGGATACGCTCAGTCAGCAGGAAGGCAGTACTACCAACCGGAAAGCCAATCATCGAGTACTCCCTCTCTTGATCTCTAGAGTGGCGAATACATGCTACATAATATGAATTTGCGTGCGGAGAGGTGCGGAGTGTTGATTGGCCGTGGCAACTATCTATCAGCTGAGGAGGCAACGAGACCGACGACCGAGCATATTATTTCAGGATAATTCCTCCACGTGGAAGTGATTTGGCGGGAGAGCTGGACTCGACTAGATGGAGTATTACACGTGGCCGTGGACAGCCAGTCGACGTATGAAGCTCCCGCACCCTGAACTTATGCCTAACGCGTATGGCTATGGCTATGGCCACTATGGACGGATTCGGCAGCCTCACCATCCCAGCCTCCAGCAGCACCCAGCTCCCGATATCGCCATCAGTTGATCTATTTTAGGATCGTTCGTATCCAAAGCAAGTTGCCATGAGGGTCACCTTAACCTACCTCGAATTCTACTCGGGCATTGGCGGATGGGGGTACGCGGTTGAACATGCCTGCCGATCAATTGTCAAAGAAGTCGTTGCTTCGTCTCCGCCGGCGACTCATCCATCAGTATTATCCAAAGCAGGCAATGCGGAGGGGGATAATCTTGATCTTGTCGACAATTTCCATCTTCAATCTCGACTCCTCGCTGCATACGATCATAGTGATTTGGCCAACTCCGTATTTTATCACAATCACAGCACCAAAAGTAATGATGGTTCATTTGTTGGCGCATCTTCCTCATCATCGCTTTCTTCATCCCTCTCATCACCTGACAGAGGCAATTCTAAAACATCGAGGAAGAAGAAAAAAACGAAGAGAATTCATTCCAATGACGGACAATGCAACAACAGACCGCGTCAAACCCCGATCGAGAGGCTCACCGTCGAAGAATTGCAATCACATTCAGCCGACATTTGGTGCATGTCGCCCCCATGTCAGCCACATACACGTCAACATTCAAATCAGCATAAAGAAAGCGAAGATACGCGATCGAAATCATTTCTCCACCTATGCAAACTGCTTTGCGATATGGAGGAGAATACATTGCCAAAGTTGATACTATTGGAAAATGTGATTGGGTTCGAAAAGGAGCAGAGAAGTTGCAATGATGACGGTAGTAGAAGCAGAAATAATTCAGAGGATTGTCAACGTGATGCATCTTTAGAACAGAATGGTTCTGATCAGAGGAAATCTCCGCCGATCGAAGTGCATTCACTGTCGAGCGGTGACCAGGAATGTGCCGACGGTGCAATAGGGAGTTTTCAATCATTTCGACATGCCTTGTCGAGGCGAAATTACCACGTGGGACACTTTCATTTGGATCCAACCCATGTCGGCATTCCGAACAATAGACCAAGACATTATACTGTGGCATTTCGTCAATGGCAACAAAACCGACCGGACCTAGGAGGAAAAGAAGCAGAGGATGCTCCTGCCAGTGGCGAAACATCTGCCCAACCTTTCACAAATAGATTACAACATAAGCCGCCTGATGGAGAAACGACGCGTCAACCACCATTGTTCCAAGACAACAACGGAAAAAGAAGATACGATCATTTGTTCAATCAAGAATTACAATTGGACAAGCCGCCTATCATCCACAATGAAAATGCGCTGCACGAGGAGAAGCGGCTACCCCCACTATCGTCTTTGAGTTCCTTCCTCGACAACGATCTTCCACCACACATCGAAGCAGCTCCTGCATTGTCGGAGAAACATAAATCATTACAGATACCAGAAAAAGTTCACGCAAGCTCCTCGGCATGGTGCTTCGACATCGCAACACCAAACAACAATTGCATTACGTCTTGCTTTACCCATTCCTATGGTAAGTTCGTGCGGGGTACTGGAAGCATACTGTACACTGGTCCTCCACTTTTATTGGAGGGGAAATACAATATTAGCGACAGTGCCGATTCTTCGGCAAATCATCGGTTTCAGCTGAAATCACCGGAAGAACGTGTATTCGATGCGACATGGTCAAATGATCTTGATTGGGATAACCACTTGAGGTACTTCTCAGGAACCGAGATTGCTCGACTGATGGGGTTTCCGGTCTCTGAAACACCAGGCACCGCTCCATGCAAGGACGTAGTGAATGCAGAATCCGCGGCAAAAACAGGAGCTGGTGACACATCTACGGTTGATTCGGAGGAATCATCTTTTCGCAAATTTAGTTTCCAACCCGAATGCACAATGAAGCAACAATGGAAATTGCTTGGTAACTCATTGAATGTTCGAGTGGCTGCAATCGTTGCTGAAATCGGTGTTCAGTCTATTCTTGATGATTTGCAAACGGACACAATATTAAAGGAAACTAATTAATTGATGAAACCTACATGTCATATTATGCTTGCATTGAGCTGGAGTTGACGTTGATACATCGAAAACCGATACTTCTTCTAGAGTATATCAGTATTGTCATTCATCCCATCAACTTTAGATCATTTTTGTTCGATACTTGTCGCTGATAGCTGATATTTATCCCAAACACAATCGGAGTCGTACTGGTCCACGATACTCCTCGTCTCTACCCAGAACCTTCCCCTTTTGCATCACATCCAACCTTCCTTCATGGACTAAACTACGGGCTGCGTCTCTGGTGGATTGCATGAAACTTCTCCAATCCATCGACGAAGGAATATCTCCCCGCTTGGAAAGCCTCCGCGGAATTTCACTTGGTCAGCAGGTCTTCCCTGGTTGTCGCATCTGGAGCACGGTTATTATCTCTTGCTTGATTTTTTCTTCAATAGCTTCATTGGTAAAATACTTGGACTTGCTCATCGTCGATGCTGGCTTTGGTGTCGATTCTTTCGATTTCCGCCTCTTGGATCCTTCGGTGCACATGTTTGGTGCACTGTTGTCTGCTGATTCAACAAAGAAATCTATTCGGATCTTATCACTCCCCTCCTCAAATATTATTCCCTCTTCCTCGAGCAATCGCTTTTTCAATTGAACCTTTGGTTGATGTTCACCCCATGTATGGCCGAACCCCCCCAGCGATCGATCCGAGGCGACCACCCGATGTCAGGGAACGGTATCGCATGGACCGTACGGGTTGCGCCCCATGGCCGTTCCTACGGCTCGAGCAGAGGTCCGGAGCTCCTTGGCGATGGATCCGTAAGTCCGTACGGAACCTTTTGGTATGGTGCTTACTACATTGTAGACTTGCCTTTGGAAGGGGGAGAGGCTTGGCTGGTCGTCAAATTCGGACGTCATGGTTGCCAGTCTGAGTCTGAGTTCGCAAGCAACAATGCAATGAGCAATAAGTGATGAGTGTGTCGAGTCGTCAGAAGCTCTCTTCGAGCCTCCCGCCAAAATACAAAATATGAGAATGGCTTCACAAGGAAGTAGATATTCAAAAACGAGAAATCAGTATGGTACATTCCACATAGGAACATATAGAATTTGAATTTGGTTTAAATTCAAATATTTCTCGTTTCTCTCATTGAGGATCATGTTGTAGATATTTCAAAAACGAGAGGTAACTCTAATACACGTGGCAGTGCCATTGCATGCGAAGGCCGCCGCCATCGAATCTGCGGGCACGATGACGACGACGACAACGACAATGACATTCCGTACCATGCCCCCAATTCGGCACCAACCGCAGTAGCAGTAGACATCCACACCCTATAGCCATCCATCCACAATATGTCATCAAGCCATGAAGTCGGAGAAATCTTCGGCGACGGCAAGGGTCCCGCCACTGCCCTCCTCCGCTCTCCAACAGTAATCATCGTAGCCGTGGGACTATGGGGGATGAATGTCTACCTCTTTCGTCTCTTTGGCATAGATTATGCACATGTTCTCACATTGGATTTAATGAAAGAGAAGGAGGCAAATGACAGAAAAGATGAGGGGGATGAAAGCGATAAAGAGAATGATGATGGAAATGATAACATGAGTAATACTGGCAATGAATTGGAGAAGCGACATGGCCACTCCAGCCAAAGTCAAAGTCATCATCATCAACAACATCACAGTCATGACAAATCTAGCATCGCTGTCACTGAATATGCAGTAACATCGGGAAAACTCATTGCCTTCTCGATATCTCTCCTTGTACTTCTTCACCTATCATCAGTAATGTGGATTGATGTCTATGGCGGGTCGACCATTGGCGCCATATTTGCATTCTACACCGCCGTCGTTATTGGAATAGCATTACCCCTCCCCTCGACTGCTTGGATACGCACGGCATGTGCCACTGTATCTCATCGAACATTGGAATTACTCAATCCGCGATGCTTTTGTTTCCAATCGGGAGTGCCACGTGCGGTACCTTTCATTGATGTGTTCTTTGCCGATATTTTATGTTCATTGAGCAAAGTGTTTTTCGATTGGGGAATGTTGTGGCATGTAAGTTCCAATTTGACATACTGAGATGCTCACGATGAAGTATTTATATTTCTTCCATTATCTTACAGTGCATGCACATTTCATACCGCTATAGTTGGCATGGCACTATCCACAACCCGTTCCCATGGAAATAGACACCATTGCAATACCATCAATTGCAGCGAGTTTGCCATATCTGATCCGAGCTAGACAATGCATCATCATGCATTCCATTGGCAGGATAAAGAATGATCCCAGTCGTTATCTGCATATGCTGAATGCGATTAAATATTCAACATCATTATGGCCATTGATTGTGTCCGCCTATCAAAAGGTGGTCATAACCGAGGAGGAGAAGGCAAGGATGGAAACGTTACTCATTGTATTATTTGCAATCAACTCGACCTATTCATTAGCGTGGGATATTATTATGGATTGGGGGATGATGCAAAATCCACTGGTCATGGTGCCGGAATCATGTTCTGGTGGTATTGGTGGTGGTAATACTCCATCGAAACCAGTGTCCGAATCATGTGCGCATTCCGTACTTCGACCGCGACTACGTTTTGGGGCATCTACTTCGGTTGCGATTGTCTTCATTGATACGGTCTTGCGATATTCTTGGATGCTGAGATTTTATGAAAAAGACTTATTTCCAAATACGGATGTTTATATTTTGTGCACGCAGTTCCTCGAGGCTTTACGGTGAGTTGAATTATCGCTTGGGATGAGCTGTCTTGCATGCATTTCCAATGCGTAATTAAATGATCCCCCAAAATATCCGTTCTTAAGCCGATCTTTATGGAACTTACTACGGGTTGAATGGGAAAATATAAAGCAAACAAGGGGCAAGGAGCCAGATTACGACGTGGAATTGGTAGAGACCGAACCGTTCTTGCCTGTGGAGGCAATGACAATGACCCCACGGAATACATCTGCTGGTTCGACTGACTCTTCCCGCGGTACATCTAAATCCAGACGCCCGCTGAAATCATGACGTGACGTCGAAGTTCAAAGGGTGCTGCAGCTGATACTCCTCAACTTAATTTAACTTCTGTAGTTTTCCAAGCACAATTTGCGCCGCAGCCCTCAAATTGTCAGCCGTAGTATTACCTCTGTTCGCCATGGCCTTAGATACACTACACCATATCTCGCCATGCTTGGGATCGGCGGCAATACATGATTGCAGGACGCTAGCCTGAGATTCTTCCGTACCAGCATCCAACTCAAACGCATACCATTTCGCCCATGAATCACCCAAATCAGCATCCAACTTCGCAGCTCGTTCAAACCACTTTCGAGCCTTCTCGTGCTTTCGTTCGCTCGCAAACAGGGATGCAACTGCACTGATAACATGTGGGTCGTCCGGTCGACGTTTGATGGCTTCTGCACTTTTGGATTTCTGCTCGACACGCGGCGAACAGGAGATATGTTCTGCCAACAACAGACCGGATGATGGACACTCCTGTAAAGCACGTGCCATGAGGGACACTGCCAGCTTTTCATTACCCGCTCTACGTTCCAAGCGAATTGCCTCCAACCAGAGTTCAGGATTTTTTGCATTTTTCAATCGAGCAAGTTCCAATAAACTACGCGCCTTGGTTACCCCAGCATTGGATGATCCTGCACCATATTCTGCCACTCGTTCTTCTAAATTGCTAGCAAGGCACCATAAAACGACGTTGTCGGGACAGCTCTGTATTCCTCGTTGGTAAAATTTTCGAGCCCGATCAAGGTTATCTCGATCCTTGGTCAAATCATCTGAACAAATTTGTCCACCCATCATGTACATCTTTGCAAATGTCGGATATTGTTGCAACCCCTCTTCTAATAACGCCAATGCTTTATCATACTCTCGACATTGACGCTCCAGCAAAGCCGACTTCATGTATATTCGTGCAGTTGGCGCACGCTCTCTTGCTCGTGTCAATAGCACCCTCGCTCGTCCAATCTCTCCAGTTTCCCATTCCAACTTTACTGCCGCTAGCCACACTGGTTCGCTGTCAGGATTGGCCTTGAACGCCTCTGTCAAGATACTACGCGACTTGTCCACCTCGCCCGCCAGCCATTTCTCCTTGGCACGCACTAGCCAGAATATTTCTGTACGAGGCAAGCGTTCGCTAGCGGCAGCCAACACCTCATCCAACGACGATGCTGAACCATGTTTTCTCTCTAGCTCCACCGCCTGAAGCCACAAACTGCGTTTCGTTGGGAATGTGGCTAAACTATGTGCTAGCATGGCACGTGCGGTAGCAACTGCATTCCTGGACAATGCTGCATTAGCATCATCGGCCCACGTACGTTGTCGATCTTCATCGTCTACACCCCGACCCAAAGTGCATTTGACAATCGCAGCACTAGTCAAAGGTGCACCTGCGAATTCGGCAGCCTCCGCCTCCTTCAACCATTGTGCACGTGATACAATGGCATCGTGCTTGTCTAAGCTGCGCACGGCCTTATCAATGATCCGATCTACCATGTCGCCGTGATTTTGTGATTCTTCCAACTTTGCAGCCGCGATCCATACGGCACGTTCGGTGGGCAAGTGTTTCCTCGCCTGGTTTAGGACCTTGCGCGAATTTTCGTAGGTCTCAAGCCGTGCCAGGGCAAGCCACATCTCCACCGAGTGTGGTACCTTCTCCACGGCCACAGCAAGCAGTAAGCGTGCATCGTCGGCATCTTCCAATTCGATAGCCGCCTTCCACAATGTAACCGAGGTAGGATTCGCCTCCAGTGCCAATCGTAATACTGCCTTCTTCGCATGATCGTGATTTTCAAGGTCTGCCGCACGCAAAAACACTTTCACCGAAGTTGGCAATCGCCGTGCCGCCGCAGCCAAAATAGTCTTGGCTTGGTCCACCTGATGCAGCCGAGCGGCCTCTAACCAAACATCTTCATTATCCGGACAAATTTCACACCCCTCCATGATTAGTTTTCGTGCCTGTGCCGTCTTCCCCGCTGCCTCCTCGACACGTGCCGAGGCAATCCAACCTGGTCCATGTTTTGGATTCGTATCCCGCACCGATTTCAGCAATAGTCGTGCCTTATTGATATCTCCCACCTCGGCCGCCGAGGCAATTTTTGTATTGGATAGACTTGTTAAATATCCCTTTGGATCCACGACAGTTTGTCCACTCACTGAATCTGACATTTTATCTAGTGACATGGTCATGACCGTGGAACGTGCCTCTGCCAAACCGGATAGATTCGTTCGATATCCCCCCGTTAACGAAGAGGAAGATGTCATCGTACCGTCGATAACTTGCATGGTACCCGACATGGCATATTGTCCTCCACTTGCCGTGGCATCAGAATTCAGTTTACTCCTCGATTCGAGGAGTGAGTCTGTTAATGGTGTGAAGACATCTTCTCGTCGCTTCTGTTTGTGTCGTAAACTGTAATCGCCGACATCGGGAATTGCTGCCCACTCATCCTCGGTAACACTTGCCAACTTTGACTTTAACTCTCGAAATTGATCACCAATGGCAGAGGAAGATATTCCACCGCCAATGCTTGAATTGCTAGTATTATTGTTACCATTGTCATTCTGCTTCCGTCGTTTGGAACTCATACGTTCATCAATAGCTTCGTAGATGCGATCGGCCTCATCGTCATCATCATCGAATTGTTCATTGGTGCCACTAAACAACGAATTTTCCATGGATGGATTGCCATTATCACCACCAGCACCACCACCTCCTCCTCCTCCGTCATAACCCACGGGTCCACCAACTCCACCACCACCAACATCGGCACCGGCGCCATAGGTGGAGGCACCGCGACCTGCCCCCGCGACATATCCCACTGGTGCTTGTCCAAATTGCGACTGTTGCTGTTGCTGTTGAGCCCGCTGCATCTTTTGCATAGCAAGCTTGGCCGCTCGTAATTCTGCAGCACGACTACCCCCCGTCGCTCCTCCTCCTCCACCCGACGATGCCAATGTGGACGATGCTCCCAAGGGATCATCATCATCGGCACCAGCACCTCCCCCGCCGCCGACGGGGCCAGTGGCCGGCCCCACATCACTACGGGTAACAAAACCTGCAGCACCGCGACCTAATCCGGGAACGTAGCCCTTGGGGGCTTGGGAGATGTTGGAACGGGAGCCTCCTGGTCGGTAGGATGACATATTATAGATGATAGTATTATGGTCGCCGCGCCAATAGGAAGGGTTGGTATTGATGATCGACGATCGACGATCGACGATATCAGCGTATGGTAGAACCTACTCTAATAATGTTTAATGTTGTGGATGACGATGGAGTCAGCAAGATGAAATTCAGCAACGCCTGTTCGTCGAAACGCCACTCCTCGTAAGTGCACCATGGTACCAAGATGAAAATAGTCTCAAAACTACATACAGCTCTGGGTACAAAAAAATCAAAATTAGTGAAGACATACGATTTGGCGGGAGAGGCATAACCTCACATCATATTCATTCAGTCACCGTAAACGTAATCCAAACACCCAACCCCAAACCCCCAACCCCCAACCCCAAAACACGATTGCGACGATGCGCCCGAGGGGCCATGACGTTGATAATATGGTTGCTAATAACGACAAACATGCCTACAAAATTATTAAGTATGGCGTCAACAATATTTTAGCTTCATGAAGAGGAAAGCGACATAAAAATGCACACATATTGTTCCATGGCCGTGGCTGCGATGACTCTCATCTCACTCATGACCACATCATCATTGGCGCTCAGTCCGTGTTATCAGCTCAATCCAATTATATTAGGAGTACTATCATCATCGTCACATGTTAGAAGAAAAAGAGTGGAGACATTTACATCATCAACACTACATTTAGCGAAAATGAGAAAGTTCAATTACCCAGTAATGCCATCACCATCACCATCACCATCATCGTCGATATTCAGCATTGCGTCATTTACAACATCCTCAACTACTCCTACCAATTCAAATTTATCATCATCTCATCATCACCATCATCATGTACATATTGTCAAAATTCTTAAGCGGAATGTGTACCCCACTGTGATTCTGCCAATAGATGACAACGAATTCGATATAATCAACGGCAATACTCATCCCATCAACGATGACGCAACAAAAAGAACAACAATAAGTACTACTACAAGTACACACGATATTGATCATTACTTCATGGGGTTGGCATTGCAACAGGCCCGACATGCGTGGAGGAAAGGGGAGGTACCAATTGGAGCAATCATTGTTACTGAGCGAGCTGAAGTCGATGACGAGGATGATTTGCAGAGATTAGTAAGCAAAACATCACCTACACCATCATCCTCATCATCTAATACTGCAACCTTCCAACCAAGACGAACATATCAAATCCTTGCCATGGGGCACAATCTAGTAGAAACCACCATGGATGCATCGGCACATGCCGAACTAGTAGCCTTACGACAGGGTGCGAAAACCAGACGCAATTGGCGCTATCCACCCTCTACCACCCTGTACTCAACCCTAGAACCCTGTCCAATCTGTTTGTCATCTATACAAGCTTTTCGGATTGATCATATTGTGTATGGTGCACTCGATCATCGATTGGGGGCAATATCCAGTCATATGGAGTTGTTGAAGGTGGCCAAACATCCGTATCATGAAGTGAAGTCGACACGGGGTGGTGTACGAGAAGCAGAGTGTGGAGAGATTGTGAAACAGTTCTTTCGTGAACGACGGCGTATGAATAAGGAGCAAAAGAGGAGTGATCGTGATGTTGAGGCGGATAAGGACGAGGCACAACAACAATTGTTGAAACTATCACGTCAGACAAGGAGACCGCCGCGGAAGAATGATATCAAGAAGAAAGAACCGTTCGTGAAGCAACATACGAGAATAGAAAGGGGTGGGGACGAAAGGGGTGATGGCAAGGAACAACAACCATTGTTGAAAGTGTCTCGTCGCAAAAGGAACCCGTTGTGGAACTACATCAAACGAATGGTTTATTCATAGTCTTGAGGTTGTTAAGGAACTGCTGCGCCGCCGCCGACAAGAATGACGACAATATTTTGCATTATGATAACATTGAATTTCGTAGAGGAGATAATCATTTTTATTGCTCACACTAATCTATTGCCGGAGTTTGGAAAAGCATGAATAAGAACAAGTGAATTATGTGATGCAACTTGATAAAGCTTCGAGCCAGCGATCGATTTTCCAAAGGGCAACTGCTGCTGTGGATGCAATCGGAATCGCTTCGTATGTTCCACCATCCGTTTCAATTGCCGAATCTTTCGGATTGATCCTAATCAAGCACACCGATCCTGCAGTTGCAGCATTACTCTCGCATGTCGCTACTTTCTTGGCACAATCGAAGAGTACTTCTTCCGACTCTTGTCGTACAGCTGGGACATTTACTCCACAACCCATTTCCAAAATCACCAGATTTGCGCCATGATGAGCAACCTCGTCTTCCACAAGCCCTTCCCATGTTTGATATCTTTCCCTTTGGATGTCGATCGACCCTAATACATTTTCGTCAGTGTCATGAAACATTAGCACGTTTGGTCGCATTGGCTGTCGGCAGTGACGGCACAAGAGGGTTGTCTTTGATCTGTTTACGTCGCATAGCAGGTCGAGTTTCATTTCCACAGTGGTACTCTTGCAGGAATCAGGAGATTTCACCGCCTTTTGATTCCACTGATCCCATAAACTTCCAAGCCTAGGCTTTCCGTTTGCATATCCAATATCACACGCACATCTGAATTCGAGCGCTGATCCATGTATTTCACACAACGACTTGGAGAAACTGCTGAAGAGACGGAAATGACCATCGACGTTGGATGAATATACCCACCATGGCACTGAACTTAGGTTGCCTGAGCCGTCACGATCGCATTTTGATCTATGTAAATGTCGTAACCGACCACCTTCGCACCACTGATCCAGTATCTCGTAACCCATGTGTGGTTTTGTCTCCAAGTACGACCTGGTGAAATCCAACCAAAATTGCTGAAATCGATCAGGATCATCAATCAATTTCGATGGATTGCACATGTCACGGTACTCCAATGGTGCACACTCATACGTCTGCAAGCCTGAATCCGAACTGAAGCCAGCGCCAGTTGTGATTAATAGGTAGTTTGCGTCACGCAATTTGCATGTGGCACGAAGAATATTGCGGTTGAAGGATTGTACTTCAACTCCTTCACCTCCAACAGCAATTACTTCATGAACTGATCCATCCTCCTGATCACAGCAGACGTAATCGATGCAGCTTCCGTCAGTACCGAGGGGAGACGACGACACGTATTTAACGGAAATCTCATCAAGACTGATATTTAGTTGCCACAAAGTGAGTTGTCTATCATGTCCAGTTGTGTAAATGCGGTCGAATGTAGAACAATCCATGACGAGTTGTACTGCTTTTAGGGCGGATGCACTTGCGCATTCTGTAACGAGTAAAAGTTGTGATGTTAGCATGAGAGGTGCATCGGGTTCCTGCGACGAGTCTGAGAACCGAAACACGCATGTTGACAATGACTGATCGTCTCCAATTGTGCATACCACGACACTAGATCCATCTGGGCTGGGAGTGTCTACAACCGCTGCACTGATGTCGTTGACCCCGGTCTGATGCGCCCTATATGAAAATATCGGAGTTGTTGGAAGGACCACACGGACCTCTTTATCCCCTGCATCAGCATCAACTATGCCAATGCTACCGGGAAATACCCAGATGGTAACTTCGCCACCAGTTGTACCAACAATTGCCAGCACTTTTCCAGATAATCGTAGAAGCTCAAGGCACAGCACGGGTCTGCCGTTACCTAGGAGAATGGTCCCAATAACAGTTCGCCTTGGCAAGGCACACTCTGATATTACACACACGTGCAGATTTCCATCAGAATCTCCAGAGACTACCAGATGACATTGCTTCTCATGCGGAAATAAAGGTGTGGCTCTAACAGCATTCATTCTGTGGTCAATGGTTGCTTTGGCTAATGTTCGGTAGGAGCACAAGAACGAAACATTTCCTGTCATTTGGCGACCTGAGAATGGAGACGTATCAAGTAAATAGAACTTCATGCTCAGCTTGCCCCCGCACGTGACCAAAAGGTCCAAACAAGAGCCTCTGTGGCGACTTGAACACACTCCCCTGACACAACTCTCATGAGGTGGAAGATCTGCTATCGACACGAGATTGGTCCCATCGAACTTGCTCAATGTGACAGTGCAGTCATTACTCCCTGTCAGCAGGATATCACCGATCCAGCACATGTCATTTATATCTGCATGGAGAGGAGAGCCAACACTGTAAGAAGAATAAGCCGAGTCCGCATCACCATTTGTGTCCGAATTTGCTGACGCGCTCAAGAATGAGTGCGATGAGTGAAATTCAATCGAGTTGAATCCGTTTTTCCAGCCTACCAGGATTGCCATCCCAAATAAGTTTGGATATCTGATGCTTGCTGTGCTATTGGGGAACCTAAAGAACAAGTCTTGCCGCCTTTGCCGCCCACCAGTGTCTACACGAAGAAATTCATATCCATGAACTGCGTCCAACATGACAAAGTCGTTTCCATAAAACCCACCGATGATCACTCGATCACTGCCGTCTGGATCCGGCACATTCCAAATATACCGTAAGCCTGACGCATTGGGAACGGGAATTGATGTAAGCTTCTGCAGTCGATCAGTCGATTTTTCCCTTCGAAATTGATGCATACATCCGTCATTCCCTACTGAAATGATCACACCCGTCGATTCGAGAATTGTTATTCCGGTGACATGTTCTTTTCCGTGAACCGTGGCGAGCACGCAATCTGGTTTCAGCTCATTGATCTTGACAAGATGATGTTCGTTGTATTTGTTCAAGTCAAAGTATGCCACGTTGCCTCGACTGTCACCAATATACATCGCCTTATCACGACGATTGTATGCGAATGAAAGCGGAATGCCAGAGGTCCCCATCGTCAAAATATGAATTGGTGTGGGCGATCGATCAAAGTTGAACCAAATGACTGAGCCCCTCGCATAAAATACGAGCAGGCTGTTATCATCAATGAACGAGATAGCTTGGACTGGGCGATAAGATGGTGCATGAAAAGCCATATTTTTATTGCATGTCGTTGAGACGTCTGATGAAGTAGACCCGCAGATAGATGAAACGACAAGCCAGCCTTCTGCTGTGCCGATAACTGCAGATTTCCCACTTGGATGAACACCTATGCAACTTCCAAACTTTGGATCAATAGTTATCGACGTTTCGTAATCAGACGACGCCATTACATGCTCCGACCAGCAACTGTAATCTTTCCAGACACCGCTTGCTAAGTCGAGCGAGAAGAGCCCACCCGCCTTTGTCGCGATCAACAGTTTACTATGCACTTTGCCGATGCTACCGTAGAATTCCACTCCGCAAATTGACTGACCATTATCAGCTTGTGGCGTTGCTTTCTTTTTCGTCTCCTTGGGTATCTTCGATTCTTCTCCATTGTTCGTCTCGTCTGTTTTCGAAAAATATTCATCTGCCTTGGGAACAAGAGGTGTGCCTGCCTGACCGATTGAAGGAGGATCCGGCGGAACGTCATACAGTCTCACAGCATCTCGTCCTCCAAACTTCATGCGACTTTCCAACTCATACAGCTTCACACAACCATCATTACCCCCAGAAATGACGATGCCTCGACTGAAATCTACCGACCATATTGATCCACAATGATGTCCACGCAACGGTTGCGTTATTTCCCTATCCGAAATCAATGGACTCCAAATACGTGCGGTACAGTCTTCGCCCGCTGAGACGAGAATAGGATGACTGGAAGATGAACACGATGCGAATGATACATCCAGCACACGCGCAGAGTGACCCCAGCCCGTCCAAATTGACGACCACTCGTGCGGCGAACTCAATGCAAGCATCTCACTGGACCTTCTCTCATATGTAGAATCACATGTTTCATCATCATTGACGGCATTATTAGTCGCGACATTCTTCATCAGAATCTTTCCCCACAGCCTTACAGTTCTATCGTCAGAAGTAGATGCTATAAAGTTCCCACATGAGCTAAACTTGACTGCAAGGACACTTCCAAGGTGTCCTTTCAGGCAATGTATCGGGCTGACTCGAATTCTCGACGTCCTATTCCGAGGATGAACGGCATCGGTATTTTTAGCGACAGCATTTGCAAGTAGCCAATCCTTTACGATATCTGGAAGATAATCATTGCTTGTCACATGCGTGTTCGATAGGTCATCCACAGCACTCCATACGACAACATCACCAAAGACAGTACCCGATGCTGCAATCAACGTCGGGATAGCAGTGGACATTCCGCTTTCGGATTGACCATCAACATCATTATTCATGCACCATACACTATTGATGTCGTCGCAGTCCCATCCATAAAAAGATAGAGAGTAAGTCATGCATCGAACATCGCACGTGATGCATTGGAGCCGCGTTGGATGAAGTGTCATCATATCGTTATTTCCACTCGGGGTTCGGTGTCGTCTCTGTCGAAAGCCCCAAATTTCACAGCTGTTATTGGCCATTCCCATTGCTAGTAGAAAGCAACTTCCTGTATCACCCTCCTTCTCTTCATCTTCTAGTGCACGTCGACCATTCACATTAGCAGTTGTACCCTGCACGATCGATGACGATGATGAACATGCCTGCTGCGAACAAGCGATGATGGGGAGCATGCGAATATCATGTACCCAATCCGAAACCTCAAGATGAGGACAGCACCTCATATCTTTGTGCAGTTCATTGTAACAAATCGGTATGAACCCTAAGTCATCTTTGCCATCCGCACTATGCTCGACACTTCCACTCCTTTGATGATTATTCCATAGACCACCCCCAAATAGAAAACTTATCCGACGTCCACCATACGCGATTATGGATGCCGCCACCGACGACGAAGAAGAAGAGAAGAAGGATGGGAATATCACCCCACGGACGCATTCGAGTTTGCTACTTCCAACACCTCCTCCGTGGCCAAAGGGTAGAATTTTGTACACATGATTATGTTGTGCATCATGTTCACCATTCTTTCGAATCAAGGGATGGCTTTCAATCCATGGCCCGCGAGCGAATATTATCCGTCCTCCATTTCTGTGTAGGAGGAGATCATTCTCGTTAGTATCATTCAGTTTGTCGATTGTTGGGACTTCTCCTGCCCGTACTGCCGCCGCCGACCCCGCATTGGTATCAACTCCTTCCGTACTGACACCCACATCAACCTCACAAGTACTTATAGAACTGGGAGGAAAACGAATAGTAGCAAATGTGATCTGTCCGCCATGGAGGCAAACTCGATCTAATACGTTCTCATCACATATGTCATGGTGGCGGCGGATATTATTGGCGTCGTGAAGTACACGACGACGAGGCTGTGGAGGAGGGAAGTGGGCATCCCTCCGGACAATCCTCTCCTTCATCTTCTCGTAAAAAATTATGATTTCGCCGACGGTATTAGCATCGCATCGTCATCATCATCCCGTTAGCTCAGCATTCTATATCTTCTATTCATTCCACTGGCATCAACATCAATCTTCATCAATTATTGATGTGTGACCGAGCGAGGGCCGTCGTCGCCCGTAGTAGAACTTTCCCGCCAACGAAATGAGTTCCCGCCAAATAAATGCCACGTGTAAGTGCTTTGTTGAGAAGTCGTCTCTGTCGTCGTCGCTAGATATCGCCATCGCCATCGCCTACGATACATCGTCGATCGTCGTCGTCGGTGTCGGCGGGGGTTTCGACAAGAAGTAGTAGGAGTATCTAGTAGTAGTAGTAGTACTCATAATTAGAATTAGCATCAATCAATATCATCATATCATCACCATCACACATCGTCTCATCCTAGAAACCGACGCCGACACATCGAAGGGATTTCAAAGCATCAATGTGGGCAGCCGCCAATGTCGACGATGCTCGCCGTCGAAGAAATAATCGCAATCGTCGTCGGCCTCCTGCTGCATCGGCATCTGCGACGGCGGATCACAATGATGACAAAGACCATGGTGCTTGCGATTACGATGGTGATTCCGACTCGACCGCTGTGAAATCCCCTCTTCGTGACTCCTCATCATCATCATCATCACGGCGTGGTCATTCTAAACATGGTTGGAGCGGCAAAAATGATGACAGTACACAACGAGGGGGAAAGCGAAAGCGCGTCAATGACGAGAACAATGAAAATGAGCAACAAGGCGAGGGAGGAGCAGGATCTGCAGGTGAGAAGAAGAGACAGAAAAAGAAAAAACGATGTACAGTGATACGAGAGGAAACTCCAGAAGCAACACTATCACGATTGCAGTCGTCCTATGCAACATCTATGACAGCGGTGGGGGCATTGCATCGATTGAGTCATCAACTTTGTGCTATTCTCGGGAAGAAGAATGAGGGGGGTAGCGAAGTAGGAGAGAATACTGACAATGTTGCTCCGTCAACAACGATTGATCTTCGGAACGACCAACCATCATCAGACGAAGCAGCAACTGAAGGAGAAGCAGCAACCTACCTCACGTCACTGAAGCGAGTTGCACATGCGGCACGATGTGCATTTGAACGATCATTGTTGCTTGATCCTGTCATTTTGGCGCCAATTCTTCTTTCGACGACTACTGCAGTAACTATCAACAACAACAAAAAGAAGATTGCAGATGATCATGGCGGTAGTAGAAGTAGGATGAATGTGAATGCTATGAAAGATGTGGGGACGGCACCGTCCTCGGCATGGTTGGACACATGGAAAGATCATCATCATTCGTCAAGAGGATGCAGTGACAGCACCACCACCGCCACAACATGGTGTAGTCAAGTGATAATGCAATCTACAACAAAGTGGGGTAAATTCAGCTCGGCGCAACGAAGGGTCATTCGACAAGTATCATATTTGGCATTAGTGAATTATGCCGATTTGTTACTGTGTGGATGTATGTGCCATCGTCATTGTGCTAAATCGACTACCAAGCTTGCTCCGTCGAGAGGAGATGTATTGGATCGAGGAGCGGTGTCGAACATACAGGCCCTACATCTGCTCCCTTCATCATTGTTCGCCACAACATCTGTGTCTGATCAGGAGACGATGATGACCGATGAGAATGACGGTGGCATGGATTCCACACGTCGGGCATTGGATAAACGTGATTGCCATTCCAACAAATGTCTATGGCGTGACGATGAGTCTGCCCAAATGACCGTGCGTCTCGCTCTCGCTGCATACTGTGACGCATCCGAACTGGATCCTACCGATCCAACACTGTGGTTGAAATTGGCGTGTGCTGCGCGTGCCTTGGGTCGGATGGTCGATGCTCCAGCATCATCTTCGTCGTCATCGTCATGTGAGGTACAAGCCACCCATGATGTTGGTCCTCCTCCTCGATCATATCGTAGTTTGGAACGATTGGCCCTCGAACGTGGTTTATCGTCTCTACCTAGAGGAGTGCCTCCCAATCGACTGATAGCGCGTGCTTGGAGAGAAATGGAGGATTGGGATCGAAAGGGGCATTCTGCCAATTATATTGAAGATGAGATGGATCTTTCAACGATGGATAATACTATGATTTCAGGTGCGCTAGATGACAAATCACGGGAACAAGCGATAGATCAACCAACTGAGCTAGTGCTGCATCTACCGAAGTACTCTTGGGTTACACTCGGCAGAATATTGATCCAGGCATCCAAGGAGGGGGCATCGTATGGACAGTCGTCTCTACCTTGTGATATTTGCACAGTTCGTCATGTTTGGTCTACGGTGAGTTCTAGATTGGAGTGGTCAGGGCATGGAAGATTACGTTTTTTCTTCGTTATCTTGATACTTATCTAACCAGCCTTTGTTCCGTTCTAACACGTGAAGAATTGCAACTTTTCAGAGGATTACGAGTTTGGCTCTCCGCTGGTGGATGTAAGATTGAGTCCGTTATTGGCAGTTCCGCTTGGTGTGTTTGGAATAATGTGTGGTTACATGGAAGGTATGACGGAAATATGATCGTGCTTTTCTTTGAATTGTGCTCCTATGTGGACACTAATCTCAACCACTTATCATGCGTCGATCATAAATTGTGGTAGAGGTCGATGTCATAAAGTTGGCGTGTACATGTACGGCAATGTCTTCCAATGTTACCTCAGTGACGAGTGAGTCGTCAAAAAAGGATGCATGTTTCAAGGGGCTGACGGAATACGCTGTCGAGGAAGACGGAGCCATTGGTCTCGGTGCTGACAGGAAAGCTACAGAACCCCAACAGCCTACATACAATCAGGAACTCAACTCACTTCCACGCAGAGGACGAGTATCAAAGCGCGTCCGCTCCCAATTGATAACGACAGAAAAGCAAGCTGAGCGCAAATCAAAGCGATCCAGTGTCGAATACTGCCTCCTGGCTGGAGTATTATCGTGTACGGCCCAAAATCCCTATTTCACCAAGATGCTGAAAACAAATCAACCTTCAGTATCTCGCACTATTATGAAGGGCCGTGGTTTGAACAGTTCACTGGACGCCGATGAACGACCTCCTCATCTGGCTCTAATGAACGCATCTTGCTCTCCTGCATCTTTGAATGAATTTATTCTAAAGTGGAGCAGGCGAAACTCCGGCCCACGCAATTTGCTTGAGCAACTCCTAATACACATTTCTCTCAATATCGTTGACGTATTCGAGGGAGAGATGTCAAAATCTTTATCATCGTGTATCATTGATTGTAAGTACAAATATTGATTTCCATTTAGTGCCAATATCACAAACATGGGTTCTGAACTAATCAATCTGCGTACAGGTTTCGAAACGATCATATTATCGAGTGCCGAGGGAAAGGCAACAGGAGCACAATGGTTCGGAGCGGAATCATTCTCAAAGGCTGGTGACCTAGATCTTGCTCGCGCATTCTATGCAGTCAATCTATTAAATGCCGAGCTGCGATTCATGAGATGCGAGTCATGCGACGTTGGTTCGCCTGAGCAGCAAGATGATTCTGATTACCTGTCTTTTGCGGTTCCAAACCTATTGTTATTTGCATCGGAGACTTCGGAATTTGATTCATGTCGGCAGATTCTTGAACTGCAACTTCGCAGTTACTGGCTTGCATGTTCTTACTATTTATGGGTTGCACGTTGCACAGATAACTCAATCGCGAAAGCTGCAGAAGGCACTGCTCTTGACTACCTCAGCAATTCAATTATGCTGTTTTCCGAAAACTCCCATTGTCATGGCTTGCGCATCAAGACGCCTCACCTGATATCGTTGGATCGACGGGGAGACTACTGGCATGAAATTTCTGCTGAAATCCTGTCAAAGTATAAAGATCACATTCATTCATCTGCGATAGTTTCACGCGCACGGCAATATTTTCAGGACCTGAGCGAAATGAACGATCCTGGATCTAGTTGCGATGGCAGTGGCAATCATACCGCAGATGATGCTAGGGAGAAGTTGACGATATTAGGCTCTGAATTATTAGATAGATTCAACGTCAGCAGCGAAAATTCAACTGAGAACTTGGACGAATTAATGAGTGACTTCCGCTTGATACACGAAGAAGATCTTTTTCCTTCAGATGTAGATATACTTTCAGCTCAATCAGCGAAGACTATCTGGAAGAGTGAGGTGCATTGGGGGAAGATCTGGACAGATATACCATCTTCCACTGCATTATTTTGCGTTCCACGAAAGGGCGTTCGTCCATCGATTATTCAAGTACTGGCGACTTCGCTTCTCACTTCCAAAGAGAAGATTTCTTCAGTACTGATGGTCTATTTGAAAATGGCCTTGGTTGCACTTTGTCGGTTCAAGGAAACTCATGATTCCCTTCAAATCAGATCCGATCAGCAGGTGGAAATTACTGATGACAATGACTGCACCGCTTTTGATTTTCGTTCGAGGAGAGAATTCTTGCCATTGCGCATTGCGAATTTCTTCAGTGACAAAATCACGGACATAATCACATCCATCACTGACGATACAACAATGAATCATTCTTTTGAGGCTTGCATTGCGGATGGAGACGACATGAGCAATTTTCTCTCCGAATCTTTTTGCTGTTCACCAACCCACCAATTGGATTCTGGAGAAGCAATTCTTTACACTCAACACATCAAATCAGTCTCAAGACTTGTGAATAGTATCCGGAACAGTCAATGGTTGTCGAGACAAAATCAAGAAAGAATTGAGAGCGTTTTCTTCGTGGCCCTGCTCAAAGCGGTGATACGGCAGAAAATAGATATCGTGTACTTGAAAAGCTCCACCACCGACAAGAGAACGAAGAAATGGCTAGCCCAAGTAGCCTCAAAGGCTGATTTAATGTTCGTCTTGGCAAGTGAAGTCGCTGAACTCTTGTCGTTGAATCCATCTGTAGTTTGTGCAGACGGTACGACACGCATATCCCACCTAATCAAAGCACTTCAGGATATAGATACTGCAGAGAAGTCGTATTCGGTACTCGCACAATTTTCTGAAGCTTTGCTGTGGTCCTGGGAATTCTTGCATGACGCATCATCTCCGGCAAACATATTAATAGTACCAATAGCAGCGGCTATTATAGCTTTATGCGGGTCCTATGGTGTTACTGTGGAAGGAGCAATTTGCAAAGTCGATGATGGGTCCGACAGAGACACACTGAGCTTTTCGGATTATTTCGATTCAGAGGATAGTGTCAACGGTTCGTTCCTTCCAGGCGATTCATCGGAAGATGACGGGAAGAGGACTCGGAGACTGTCTCTGAGAAAAGTATGCCAGCTAGTGCAATGCGTCTCGATCGTTTTCCAGTCCGTTGGCCACAAGATCATCGAGCAATCTTGTCCATCACTTCCGTCAAGTCATCATGGACCTTTTCTACCCTTGGTTGCGGCACGAGTCCTATCAAATATGTCACGTGCGTTGTTTCAGCTATTTTCACAAGATGCGAGAGGAGACGCCTACCCTTTTGGAGCGAGAGAATGCGGCGCCACTATTGACAGTCTTCTTGGGAAAGCATATCGATACTTGCATGGGTTTTCTTTTTCAAGCAGCGACTCTGTTTCATCAAATACTTATGCCCCCGAATCGATCGAGGCGGCAAATTCGTTGTTTCACTGCATTAAACGTGTGTATCGCGATAGCCGCAAAGTGTCATCCCCTAGCAAAGCGTTTGAAGTTATTGCATTGTCGCTTCCTGCCGCGGAAGAAAGCAATGTCAGCATAGCAATTAAGGCATTTTTGTTCGATGCTGACAAGGGCTCAGAAGTGGAAATTCAATCTCATACGATGCAACCTACCACCTTACCATCGGGTTTCCCTGAATGGGTATTTGATACCGGAAGTAACATCGTCCCTGCTGATGAACGCGAGGACGATATTGAGCTACTTCGACGAGGTGTGGCATATGAACTTGCAAAAGGATCCATGACCAATCTTGATTCTACACAACGGCCTCAAAGTAATGACGAGGAAAATCAAAGTCTATCAGCTGAAAGAGAGATGACCCAAAACCACGAGCTGTGTCTCTATCAAAAGTTTCTTGCAGTTCTCAACGACTTGTGCTACGATCCAAAAAATATAGAGCGGTGGGTTGTACTTAGTGAATGTCTTGGCTTTAAGGCAGACAGTATATGTGACCGGCTTGTTCGGGTTCAAGATCCTTTTGATTCGTCTGAGTTTGGCCTATGTTCCATGTCGAAACGCGGACCTTCAGCAACATTGAGTCTGGATCAACTGAAAGCATCACAGCTTGATAACTTTCAAGG
This sequence comes from Discostella pseudostelligera, assembly GCA_036940085.1. Lineage (NCBI taxonomy): Eukaryota > Bacillariophyta > Thalassiosirophyceae > Thalassiosirales > Thalassiosiraceae > Discostella > Discostella pseudostelligera. The sequence goes on from JALLBK010000088.1 coordinate 37,318, forward strand.
ATCGCGGAGCAATAACTGGAAGCCATATCTTGGTAACAACCTGCATGTCTACATGCAATATCCATGGTCGAACTTATCGTCACTTGAGGCTTGTGCGAAAGAAATCAGGTCCTGCTTTTCCCAACTCGATGATGATGCTTCAGATTCCGACTGTGTGTGCTGGAAAGAAATCCAATCAAAATTTGACAATGGAGATTACGCTTCATGGGCCAATTCGTGGGGTGGTTTATTTGTCATGGCGCTTCGAAAAATGAGGTTGAAGGCACTTTTAGTAGCACGTCATCTCGCCATGAATAGTCAAGATGGCATGCATCCTTCGGAAGTCTGCGAAGATCTGGGCACTGCGTTGTACGGCGATTTGATGGCATCCACAGTTTATGGTTATCCGATACATCACATGACGCTACATGAAAAGAGAACCATTGCCGAACATTCAAACATGTATTTTCAGGAGGCAATTGAATTGGCTACCTGCAATAAGTATTCACAAAAATGTCATATCAAGCCATTCGAATCTTTCTTCATGGTTGGAAAGGGATACGAAAAAATAGGATCAACTCTGAGAGACGAACAATTCGTGGTGAATTCTGAAGGTGCGCACACATCTCGCTCCTACGAGACTGTGATGAAAAATGCCATCCAAAATTATGCTATGGCTGTTTCCGATGCACAAAAGGCCGAGCTATCATGTGGGCGACCAGACAAGGTAGGCGGGAGCTCTCATGGCGCTCTAGAATGTTTATACAGATTGCATGCATGCCGATTCAAAGTGATCCTTTCTGCTGTCAAATGCGCCCCGAGTGAGTGCGAACTTGCCGAGTTAGAGGCTTTTCGCATCGCTTCTTCAAACTGGTTTAGTGAAACACACATCGCATCCACTGATGCGGGAGTTCGTGAGAAGACGTGGTGCATTTTTGCTGACTGCGTTGATGGTAAGGACGGCATCTTATTCTTTTACGCGATTTCGAGCAAGGCATAGTTTCTAACCTGCATTGTGTACTAGCTTTCGTCCACTGCCGTGCAGAAGTCCCGACATTTCATCGAGCCGCGTACCGCTTGGCCCAGGCATACAACTACGCGCCACTCTTTCATAATANCTCCTGCTAAAAGTCTCAAAGTGAGAGGGCTAGATACTACCTCATGTGCTGAAAGCGCCAACGGTAAGAATTGTATTTCGTGATATGTTATTTGGAGAGCGATGATACTCAAAGGTTCACTATTCCGCTTCACAGTTGCAATATCGAAATTATTCGACAAGAGAAGGTAGGTTATCCTTTCGTAGCGATTATTCAATATTTCTTTCTACTCAGCAATACTTACTGCGTTCGCTCTCCTGCTTCTTTGTCAGATCTCAGCTGTGCAGTGTTTGGGTGACGACTTCGACTGCGCCGTCTCCTTTCGAGGTAATAAATGATTCCATTCGGAAATACGATGCACTTCGAATGAAGTATATCTTAGCATTCGTCGATTGTATGCGCGTCTGCAAACGAATCGATAGCATTGAAACATTTTTGACTTGGACATCATGGAGCGATCAAGATTTACCTGGATTTTACGAAGTCAGTGCATCACTGCGTGGTTCGGATCCAGGGAAACACATTAAGCAATCATATCTATCAACGCGTGGGATCATGGCACAAGTAAAGCGTATTGCATCGAACGCCCTTGCGGAAATAATTTTGTGTGATTTGGCTGATATGAAAAGGATCGGAATCGACAATGACGCGAGGCTGAAGCTTAATTCTCACTTCCAGCTTTCGTACAGATTATTTCAACTTATGAATTCCTCATGTAGAGATGTTGCGGAGTTCATACGATCGAACAACCGGTTACCTGTGGTCGATGCCTTCGGTAAATGCTATCTAGCTATCCAAGCTGGGTACAGAATGTCATCTATTGATTTCGAAGAGATGGATAGCGAGACGATGTGCTCCATTTTGGAAGGAGCCTCAGCGAAAGCGAAGACAATGATGCATGATGCCAAAACTTCAACCTCCAAAAAGGATAAAGAATAACACAGGTTGATTGTTCAGATTTCCTTACCAACAGCAAAACGTCTCTCTTTGTACCTGGTGCGCCAATACTCGTCGTCATATTTATCCTCAAGTAGGCAGTGTAAATTAGAAATGCCTAATTGCGTTGTGAGCCGATCCTCATGTGGAAGAGATGGCCAATCGATGCCACAAACTCCACGGGCAGATTGGCACACGCGTTTCCAAATCACAGGAGGTTCATGAACGGTGTAAGGCGATTCGCGACAGTATCTGTCTGAAGAATATGTACAACAACTCGAATCTCTATGCCGGAGACAATCAAGTGCCCGTCCAGCAGCGGCATTGATGGCCTCCTTCTTTGTTCGATACCAAATAAAATCGACTCTGTCAAAGTTGCTTTCATGAAAATCGTCTATGTTTTCCCGTGGAACTATCATGCATCGACTCGAATCATAATACCAGGTATTGTTTTCATATGCACCTTCCCTTCCATGCAGACTGCCGCTTGGAAACTTCTCCCCTGTCAAGTGACACGTAAATATTGCTGTCCACATTGTATTCGGAGAGTCTTTCATGTTTGGCCAGCAGCTGTACGAATCACTTTTCGGCCCCATTTCGTTTGCCGGATAATCTGTACAAATTCCACGCATTTCTAGTGATTTGACAAAAGAAACATAATGTTGAATCAATGCCTGCTTTGGATGGACATCGTCGTCATGTTTGCCTTGTTCCGCTTGAGAAACTATCGATGGAACTGAAAGAACGACGCCAGGTGGTAATTCTGGAAGCGCTGGAGCTTCCTCAGCTGATAAATACGGAGAATCGATGCATCTCTGCCAATGAGTCTTTTCTGTTCCGTAGCATCGTCGAAGTGAAAAACAATCCAGAGCTTTAGCTGCCGCAGCAGTAACTGCAAGTTTCTTTGTCTTATACCAAGGCATTTCAGTGAGGAAGTCAACTTCTGTATTCGGAAGTATCCCAGACGAAAAATGTTCACCAGTGACTGGGCACGTGAAGATACTGAAGAATCTAGTATTTGGAGACTTCATGTCACTAACCAAAGTGTAGTAGTATTCTTTCAAGCCCTTGAATTCGTAGCCTTGATTAACGTACAGTTGACTGAGCTCCCCACAAGGAGCGCCGTCATAGCCCTTGAGAGGATAATCAATTGGCTGTGCTACACGAGTCACCAAATGCATATCGTTGTCAATTCTTGGACGAGCTTGCACATCATCTCCAAACATTGCGCCATCGTCATGAGCATCATCATCATCAATAACTATATTATTGAAATTCTCCACATCAGACGGTTCAAGTTCTGAATACTTCGGACGGGGACGACCCCACCCAATAGACATGTTATTGTCCATGTTTAGGGGGGAGCGGACATCTAATCTATCTCTTTGGATTTGATTGGTCGTACGCAAGAGGCAATGCCGCTGCACCGCAACATATCGTACTTACCTCACCCGCCCATGGCCATGACCGACGCTCAAGGCAAGGGGGCGGGCGGGAGGCAGCCAGACGAACTCAGAGTATCTTGTCTGGCCATCACCCAACAACTTGACCTTTGAACTCAACCATCTGCCGAAAGATACTCGCTGAAAATATTTAGGTACCAGACTCTCAGGATACCTAGGTACCTAGGACTTGTACGTTCGACGGTCGACGGACGGGCGGATGTACCGTCCCGCGAAAATTTTGGCGGGCGTCAAATCCAAATCAACCACGGACAAGAATCCAACGAAAAATATCTAGAACATGACCATGAACTCAAGGACGTTGTAGCCAAGGTCTTCGTAGAGTCTCGCGGGACAAAGCCAAATTAGATCGATAAATGGAAGCCACAACAAGTCTTCGAAATTGGAGTAAGTAATTTGAAATACTGTTCCTGGCATTGTTCCAGCCGATAATAATAATAAGTGAGGTGCCAAAAACAGTCGCAACAATGGCGAAGCAAATTCTGATGGGTCGTCTGATCAATCCAACGAAGAACTCGGGCGCGAAGAAGAATCTGTTGGTGAGTGCGATACCTTTCGTTCTATTCTTTGTTATTTATCAATTGCGAACTATCGTCTCATTTGATGACTGTCTCCTCTAATTGTTGATATTGCAGAAACGCGACGGTGCTGTATCCGATGGGGACTTCATTCGCGATGACGACTCGTCTTCATTGTCGGAACGTCACGGACAAGAGAGAGGACGATCAAAGAATAATGCAAAGATTGCCGTTCGTAAATTCTTCCGACGAATTTCCAAGAGAAACAGCAATGCCGAGGAAGATGTAAGTGGAATTGATTGTTGTTTTGTTTGCGGCCCCCACTCAGCTCGTTAGTCAGACTACACACATGCACATTTCACACCTCATTCTTAATTTCATGCTGCTACGATAGGATGGATATGAAAGCTCATCCGACGCATCCACAGGATCCACCCGTTCAACATCCGCCACATTTTTGCGGTATCAAAATAGGTCAATATGGAAAGTCAGACTTACAAAGAAGACTATTGTTCAACGGCTTGGTGATGGGTCTGAGAAACCATTGGAGAATGAATCGAAGCCGTGGCCGATCTTCGACAGGACGTACAAACGACAAAATCAGCTAGTTAAGAAGGCAGTGGAAAGAGAGCCCAGCGACGACGATGACTCTGTGTCTTCTAACGAAGGAGATGACGATTGCCCGCTTGCACCTCCAGCTCCAACAACTTTTTCGTTTCGGCGTGAGGAAAAGGTATTTGAAGTTGAGTTGGGTGAGGAGGTAACATCTCCGACGGCGTCGAGCCCCAATAAATCTGTTGCAAGTATACTCAAGGGTGACTTTCCTGGGAAAAGTGTCGAGAAAGAAGTAGCGGATGATCAGTTGATTGTTGAAGGCCATTTTCCAAATGGAAGGGGTGGATCGCAGCCGCAAAGCACTCATGTTGATGAACGCGTGGATGTCCAGGAGAGTGGCATATCAACTTCAGAATCACCAAAAAAATCTTCTCCGGCAGTGCTCACCACGCATCGGGAAACTGGTGTTCCCTCTCCATCATTTGTTCCGGCGACCTCAACAAACGAGACCAAACCTCATCTTGTTGAGTCGAAACCTCCTCAATCGGCCCCCCCTCACCTGAAAAGAAAGGGAGACGTGCAACTAGACATCGCTCCCCGCTCTATTCCACGTACTATATGCTACTCATTGAGATCTGCGATTGGAGACGGCTCGGCACGTCAGAGGAATAGCCATACCTTGATGGATCAACGGCCGTTGCGTCCCAATGGAGTGTCCGTCGATGTGTCGTACTGGAGCCATCGTGGTAAGCGGAGCTACATGGAAGGTGAGTATAATCGCTACAATTAACGCTCGTTGAGGTCTCACGATACTCACTTTTGTCTTTCTCCTTCTAGACCGTTTTGTAATTGAGCACATTGGATCTACCAGTAAAAATAAGGATCACGCGGTTCCAATATCACTGTTGGCTGTTTTTGATGGACACGGAGGATCGGCGGCTAGTCAATTTTGCTCCGATTGGATGTCATCCTACATTCGTAAGAAGAATGATCATTATCCACACAATCTCCCAATGGCTGTGCAAACCGCCTTTGCCAAGGTGCGTCTGTACAACATGAGATTACTACATTTTCCTTCCCGTGCTAACTCGTTGCTGCTTCCTCGACGTAGATTGATAGCGACTTTGTGAGCGCCGGTCACTTTGACGGTACTACTGCCTGCGCGGTTACTATTGTAGGGAAACAAGTCATATGCTGCAATGCCGGTGACTCGCGAGCCATCATCGTTAAGAGAGATGGAACTTTTGTCGCCCTTAGCGACGATCACAAACCCGATAGACAGGACGAATCTAAGCGCATCAATGAGTTGGGTGGTAGGGTGATTCATTGGGGACGATGGAGAGTAGAAGGCGTCCTTGCGGTGTCGCGCAGTATTGGAGATGCGAGAATGAAACCATATGTTACGGCAGAGCCTGAAACTGTGGTGCACAACATAGGTGAGCTCACGCTGGCCATGGTATTGTCTTGACTTCGATCTTTCGAGAGTTCAACACCTAACTGCATTTCTCGATTTCACAGACAACGATGACATGTTCTTGGTAGTAGCCAGTGATGGCGTATGGGACACCATGTCGTCTGATTTAGTAGCCAAGTTTGTACTTGTCAACACATGCACCATTGTACAGAAGAAGTTGCATGTTGATAAAAAGTTGCTGCGGTGGATTGCTCGTCAGGTTAGTTATTGTCACGTGCTTGAATGATACGACTTTCATCGTTTTTCGATAAATCCTCACAAGATGTTCGTCATTTGCTTCGTTGCAGATCTCGAAGCGAGCTCGGTGAGTTCTAGTTCATTCCGTCACCACCTCATCTTATTGTGCCCCATCCACACTAACCATTCTTCAATACACAATCATCGACTACAGAGAAAATGGATCATCGGACAATATTTCCTGCATTGTTGCTCATTTGAAAAGTCGATGAGACCACGATTGACGACACCAATTATGTGATGATGGTGACGATGCGACCTCATCAACATAGCATGGGCTCATTCATTGGCCGAATATAATTACATAGGTTACTCTTACAAACGGAATTGCAATTAATGCTTGCCACAATTCGAACGTTGTTGCATTCCTCGCTACCGCATCAATTCTTTCCTTCGCAACTCTGACAATTTGGCTTCCAATACTGCACATTCCACCTCCGCTTCCAAACTCGATTCCAACAACTCCAACGCCCCTTCCTCCTCCTCGGCACGTATAAGCTCTTCATCCAATAACAATACACTCAGCCGAAGCGTCCGTATGAGATCTAATGCATTCGACGATGCAACACACAAATTCTCCGCCGCTAGCTTGGCCTGCACAGCGCCCAAGAGCACATCCGCGGCAAGAGGGGGAGGAGGATCATCAGCATTGCGCATAAGCCACCCACCAGCTCGTGGGTCGGTTCCGACTTGACCGCGGATAGTAGTGCTACTATTGCTACTACTGCCGACGCCAACGCCAGCGTGTACCACCGCACCACCATCATTCTGATCTGGGTACGCTGAGGAGCCGGAGGAGGAGGACAACGAAGTAGTTGTGGCGGGGGCCGCGGCACGGAGAAGACTCAGATATTGCGACATTAAGCGATTGCATGTGGCATCGAGGGATGCCTCCCATGCTTGTGCGGGTGTTTCGTCGGGTTGGATGATGTCCATGGTGGTGGTGGATCCAGAGTAGAGCCTAAATTAAAATATTATAGGAATGGAGGATGACTTTGATTTTGCTGTAATTGATGCGCCACCACCACCAACTTCGGCGGGATGGGGCGCGCTTTAATTAGGCAAGAATTTGGCGGGAAAATGTGTCATTGTGGCGGGAAAAGGCGCGCCAACACTACTACGGCCCAAATCATCACCAACGCATTAGGTTTAAATGTGTTTTACAACTATTGGCACATCATCATCAGCTTGACCATGACCAACGCGACGACGCAGGAGATGGAAGCGACAATAGAATCCCGACTTGCAGAGCTTGAATTGAAAGTTTTAGGAACTGAGCATCTCATCAGTACCAATGGCATCGACAGTGACATCTCCTCGCGCCTCGACAAATTGATGCGTTCGGCTCCGACACCGGCGATGGCGGCGGCGGCGCATGGTAAGTCGATCTCAACATCGTCGTCCTCCACCGCCTCTATTGCGAATGCCGAGGCACTTTTATCAAAACAACGCTCCGCATTGCACGAGGACTATCGCGTCATTGCTCGGCTTCTATCTGAATTGGATTTTTCTCCCACTGCGGGGCCTACTGCTACCGCAGCTGCTGGTGGTGACGGTAACATAAACTCCTCCCCTCTAATATGTAGACGAATGGAAATCCTTGCCTCATGTGAAACCATGAAGAGAGATATGGACCTTCTGGCGCAATTACGTGATTTGACAGCCATTGGTACCAAGGCGGACATTGCTTCGGGGAACGAGGGGATTAGTATTACCACATCATCGTCAGCATCGTCGTCTCGAGTTGTGAATTGTCCAATTATCTCATCCGAACGATACAATCTACCATCCAATCCAGAAGCTATGCAACAATTAGAATCGATTTGCCTTCGTGTAGCGACAATTACCGAACGATGTGCCATGGCGTCCCAACGTGCAGATGGTATGTTGGATTCGTATGGTAAAATTATGATGGCATTGTCGGAAAAGTTGGTTTTGGCAGAGGAGCAGATAAGGAGTTACGACAATCGGGGGGAAATACAATGAAACTATGCAAAAAGTGATTGGGTATCTTGACGGTGCAGGTGCCGCTGCCGAGAAAGCCGCCGAGGACGCCGCTCCGCAAGAAAAGGAATCTGAATGGTTTAGGCGAAGTCATTCACAATGCATGCATTGATTAATTAATTCATAACGAGCTGTTCCATCAACGTTGCTAAGCCTAGATTATCTAGTAGATGCAGATGATTGATGATTGCGTGTTATGGTCAATAAATTGGAGTATTGTAGTGAGAAGGTGAGTCAAACGAGGCCAGAGGTCAAAGTGCCGCTACTTTGGCGGGAAAGAGGGAGCGTCACCCCGTTCCCGCCATTTTTGAAAGATCTTTCGTCTGTCTGGCGTCAAGCCTTCGTATCTTTGACAAGCCGTGGGATCCGAGATGGCATAGGCAATGGCCCTCGAACTCCAAAGTAAGAGTCGCCCGAAGCCATAATGAATAATCCTAAGTACCAAGGTCATGGTAGCGTGTCGAGTCGCATCCAGCGATGGATGGCCCTCAATGGAAAATTCATCGTTGTCTTAGCATTGGCCTGCTTTCTATCGGTATTCATTCTGCCGCCATTCCAAGTTCTGACAAGCAAAACTGTTGCTTCGTTGGTACCACCGTGCGATCGGTCACCATGGAAACCCAACGAAGATCTACGCGGTAAATGTCCTGGCGATTTAAAGCCATATGAGCTTGCCACAACAGTATCCGATTGCGCTTCGTCGTGTTGCGCCGACGACGCCTGCATCACCTGGCAATACCGTCGCGACGTTGGGTGCTTACATGGACCAGATGTCCGAATAGGGATGGAAAAAGATGGCACGCCAGCATGGTGTTCGGACCATCCACCTCAACGATGGCAGGGGCAATATCTTATACCTCATAAGGAGGGACAACAAGATCACGAGAAGCTAGATGCAGCGGATGTGAGAAAAAGTGCATGTGATTCTCGAACATGGAACCCGGAGGAACAAATCGGACAGTGTTTTGGATTAGGAGATGTTCGGAAAGACGCTAGTGGGAGTGCGGAAGAATGTATGAGGGCTTGTTGCGATGATAAGGAATGTAATGCGTGGCAGTGGACTAAGGAGGTGAGTGAGGAAAACTACTACGTGCTACAAATAATGAAGGTTCAACACATCATACATAACTCATACTTTTCTATTCTACCAGCTTGGATGTTTCTACGGAGGGGGAATGCACGGCTGCCAAAAGAATGCAGATCCTATTGCATTCGAACCATTTATTGGTAGAAGAAAGTTGTTAGATTCACGACAATATACGGATGCGGCCGGCAAACCCTGGCAGATGAAAATGAAATGAAGAAATTGCTCGAATTCGTGCAAGTTTGGTGACGTCTGTTGAGCAAATCCACTAGTATCCACCACTGTGGCATGCTAAGACTTCGGGGACGCCTTCACATTGAAAGAACGCCAAGCAGGCCATCAGATCCACTTCGGATAGAGGTAGAAAGAGGGACACAAAAATTGTACAATACACCTTTACTACTTAATGCAATAAGATCTATCAAATGGGTTGGCTCAAGTGTCGAATGTTTCATTATACAGATAAGAATTATCTATACAAAAATCAACCAATTTAATAATCAATCACGGTTCTGTTTCGACATTCCTCGTAATACAAGCAGCATTAAAGATGTTGCCGCCGATTCATGAGGGCAATTCATCCTGGTAGCGCTTCACCACAAAATCTCGCTTGACTTTGTAGCTTTGAGTTAGCAGTCCATTAGCCATGGCAAATGGCTCAAGCGTCACGTACACATCGTTCACTTGTTCCCACTTGCGGAAGACACCAGAAGAGGTTGCTTGCTTCACATCTGATGCAACTCTGCTTGGAATAACACCGTTGGATCGAATTTCCTTTGATGCTACTGCAAGTCTCTCGCAAGCTTCCACACAGGCTTCTGCTGTGCATTTAGGATCATTCACTGTTTCGTAATCTCGCATAATGTCCTTTGCATGGCTCTCATCCAACAGGCCAGCGTCAACTAGTGCATTTGGATTAAGAACGGTGATTGCAATCAAACTTCTGCCATCTTGTCCCGAAAGCATAACTTGCTCGACCAAATCTGAATCACTCATGATCGCGTCTTCAATCGGCGAGGGCTCAATATTTTCCCCGTTGGACAAAACAATAGTATCTTTCGCTCGCCCAGTCAAGATGAGGTCCCCAGTCAACGGATTGATTCGGCCTAAATCTCCAGTATCAAACCACCCATACTTGTCAATAGCCTTTGCCGTAGCTTCCGGATTCTTGTAGTAACCTTTCATGATCTGCGGCCCACGCCCAAGGACAACACCTGCTTGGCCATCGGGCAACGCTACTCGTTCGCCTTTCTCGGCATTTGATTCGGAATCTACCACTCTCAATTCAGTATCGGTAGCGGGAAATCCAACACAGCCCGCGGTAACCAAATTACTGTCTGATCTCCGATGTGCAAGTAAAGGCGAGCATTCTGTCAATCCATACCCCACCAAGATTTCAATTCCGCAATTTTCATAAAAGGTTTCAAGTGACCCAGCTAAAGCGGATCCACCAGAAATTATCGTGCGTTGGCGCCCTCCGAATCCAGCTTGCACCTTACTCCAAACTAATTTGTTTCCGATGAAGTTTATTGGTGCAAGTGCTTTTACAATGAACGTGCTTACAATCTCGTCCATTGGAGAGGGAGCTTCATCTCCCACAACCAACCCTTTCCGTATTTTGTCATGCTTGTTTTTTAGAGAACTTGTAGCAGTGAATAATTTGACAAGTCCTTTCACAACTACGCTTCCCGATGCAAACTTATCCTGCACTCCCAGAGCCACCTTTTCTAGTACTCTCGGCACAAGCACCATCCACTGCGGTTGGTGTTTGGCCAAATCGTTTTTGAACCATCGTATTCCAGAGTACACCACATGACAACCTCGGACGAGCATGAATAGTTCAAACGTCCTTTCTGTGATGTGCCACACAGGAAGCAGTGAGAGCATAAGTTCTCCCGGAAGTGGTTCAGATTCATCATAAGGACGAGTAGGAGCCAATCGATGACCAGTCTGATGTAACAGATTACCATGGGTGAGCATCACACCTTTCGGACGTCCTGTCGTTCCCGATGTGTAGACGACTATGCGATGTTGGGTATTCGGTATGAGAATGAAATAACACCAGCGAAAAAAGTTACCCACACACATTAGCACTCACTTGTAGATAGGTCTGATTTGCCAATATCAGGAAGATCGATATACTCGACAGGGGAGGTGGATTCAAGCAAATCCGAAAGCACCTTGACTTTGACACCATTATCCACTCCCAGCGCTACAATTTCATCATCTGAAGTTGTGCCCCTGTGCATCAAAATAACTGTCTTAACTGGTCCAAAAGATTCATTACGCAATCCGAGCGCACCCAGCCCCTTCGCTTTGGCATCCTTGGCTAATATTTGAAGTAGTTTCACATCCTGCAACACTGCAATACCTGCACTATCAGAATGCTCATAAATATATCGCAACTCATCTAATGGAGCGTCGGCACCACGGACAGCTGATGTCCCTCCTGCAAGTTGAATACCATGGTCAACGATGAGCCACATTGCCGAGTTTTCACCAAGTACCGCCACATTAACGCCCTTTTTCACTCCAAGATTCTTGAACGCAGCCGCCGATCTGCGAACTTGATCTTCCATCTCCTTGAAGGTGTAATCGATCTTCTTGTCGCACAAATGTTCATCCAACAACGCTCGTTTATCAGGGCAGGTGGCAGCCAATTCCTTCCAGATTGCAGGGCACGAAGTTACAGTCTCCCGCATAGTACTAAGTTTGTTCACCAGCGGATCCAAAGATTGATCGAGGGGGTTTCGACTCGCGCCCGATCTGCTTGCTTTCAGAATACGCGCCTTGTGTTTAACGGATGAGCTACCAAATAGCACGTCTTCATCAGCGTCTGTTAGGGTCGTATCCTCCTGCAAACTGGCAGCAAAAGCAGGCGAATTTCCAGCAACATACGCAATGCGACCTCGATGAAGATGTGACGTAGGTGGTGCGAACGCGTAAATTTCCGTTGTTACAAATGATGAGAAAAACATCAAAGACGCACAAACGGCGAGACGAGATGACATCATTGTTTGCGTAGGGGATGTTAGAATGGCATTATGAAGTGGATGTTCTATCGATTCGATATAATAGATAATATTATTGCATAGGAGTAGAAATAGGAGGCGGAACAGTGGACGTCGAGCTTCTTGATTGAAGGAGAAGTGTGGGAAAGATCGGCCTTGCGCCTCGCTCGATGCTCGATGCACCACGCCACGTACAGCCACGTACTTACGCCAAATCACTGCCACGTGTAACATGTCATCGTTCTCCCGTCTCCCGCCAATGACTGCAACCCTTGGCAACCGTTACGTCCATGCGTGCCGCAAAACCATGGCAGCTGGCAGCCGCTGCATGACGCCAATATCTACTAAGCCTACCATCTCCTGCCACATTTCATCTTGATTACTAGATCAGCGGCGTTTCGATCTATCATGGGTAGAGTAGTACATACCTATAGAGAGCGCATCGTTACTTTTAGTTTTAGCCCTGACCCCTGACCCCAGAACAAACCAGAACCAGAATGGCTTCGGCTTCGGCGGCGCCATCCCAAGCGAGCGGTACAAATGAGTCTATCGACTCAAGAACTAAAATCTCACACGACAACGATGCAGTGTCAAATATGCGACGGGCGTTCACAGATTACACTACCGCGCTGATTTATGCCTCTCGCCATGCTGGGAGCGTTTCATCTGAATCTACAAAAGTAAAGCCCGCCGATGAAAATGATATTGCGGGGGCAGCTGAAAAGATTAAGGATCCGTTGGAAGAAGCAGCGGCACTGATCGTCAAACGGAAACAGGCACTTCGTAGCAATGCAACTTTACTCGAGGGTAAATTACGTGGGAATGTGAAGGAGTCGGAGGCTTTACAATGTTGTTTAAGATCACAGCCCTGCGTTAGCGGGAGGAAAAGGACTTTCTCTCTAATGAATACTCATGGCTGACGGGGGATGTACAAAAGTAGAATTTAAAGTGCTATGCATGCATATCAGCTGTGTTGTATTCCGATTAGCCCCTTGCGTCCAATATATTTTAGGGTGCCTCGATGCGTTTGCGATAGTGGGAGGAACAGGATTATTTCTGAATACCTCCGATACTCAAATGGAAGGGGTGTAAATAAAAACTAAGGATTCCTTAGCGCCTATTCTTAGTGCTATGAATGCGCAGCAGCTGTATTGCGTCCGTCCTGCCTCGCGCCGAATAAATATTTGGTACCTCGTCCTGATGTTCAACTCATCCAGCTTCAAACAGTTATTTGCCCATGCCGGTAAACGATGAAATTGAAAAACCCATGCAACGGTCCAAATATGGTGTGCAGAACCAAAAGAATGAAAACGTTGTCCCCCGTTATCAGCTGATACAATCTATTCACCGTCTGAAACACCCACGTCAAGTAAAAGACCCCAAGGTAAAACATTGCTTGCCGAAATGTTTGCCGTGACCTTTCGTAGCGATGTGTCTCATTTATATCTATCGAAGCAGGTGGCACGGGATGATCGTCAGTGCTAGAAGCTGTCTCGATGAGCCTCGTACTTGGCCTCTTCGATCGAGTCTCCTTTTGCAACGCAATAAATCGTCGTTCGTCGGAGACAGCACTTCTTATCAACATTATCAAGATAACGGTGACCGTGACAATTATTATCCAAAGAGGACAATAAAAGAACAGCCAACGATACAGCCAGGCATCGTTTCCCCGCTCACAGGGCACATCCCCGTGTTGCCCATTATTGTCTTCGCAATTCGCCGGATATGGAGCAATCCAACACCATAGATTAGCATTGTTATATAATGTGAGAGGCAACCCAGCGATCGAAAAAACAATCGCAATGGTGAGCGAAATAGGATGCATGTATCTCTCGTAGCGTTCCGAGATCTCTTCGTCCGTAAGATGATATTTCCCCAATAGAAGATAATACAGTGCGAGGTTTAGATTGTACAACGGACCTAATAAATTCAGTTGGGAGAAGAACCCCTGTGCTGAACAAGATGCTGTCGTACCGACAGCGCCATAAACTAGGTAATAAATAATGTTAAATGTGAGAATGCGAACACAAATCGTGATTACTAAGCGAGTGCAAAATCCAATAACCCTCACCATTTGCGGTCCCCCGCGGGACGGGCCAGGTCGATAATCCTAGCCAAAACGACGACGACAAGTCGACGCAACCCATGGCCAGTAATATCCTGTAGTATGGACTGTTCAACTTCTCCTTCAAATCACTCAATATATCGTAAATAATCGACGTCGCCCCGAGTAGGGACATCGTTCCGGTAATATGGGGGATTATGGACAATGTTTTTTGCTGCAGTTCCGTCAGAGTCATTATTAGAGCTTCCTCTGGGATCGAATCTCCCGGTGCTGGCTCTCGCCCCCCCCCCCCTTCCTCTGCTTCTGTTGAAACCGGTGGTGCCGTAGAAGTGCAGAGTCCTCGTTTGTCTCTTGTCTCTACCCTTGATTGAGTGTAGTGTCGTAGCGTTACGGTGGCGGCGGGGGTCTCGTCCCATACCATCGTCATGGTCAATGAGATGCTGCACAGCCCTGCACCAAGCAGTTTTCCAAGACCGTTCAAGCAAAAGAAGGAAGTGTCGCACAGTGACAGAGGGCTTCGGACAGTTACGTAGGAATTAGTATAAAGCGATCGACTTGACAGGCGCGACTCTTATTTGTCCAACATCCCAACAAACAAAATCTCAAAACAATGTATCCCGCTTCAAGTTCAAGTTGGCACTAGGGTGTATTATTATGTGTGACCCTTCTTATGACTGCACAAATCACAATCTAA
>JALLBK010000089.1:0-32201 GCA_036940085.1 Discostella pseudostelligera
TTGTCGTCGACCTGCAAGAGATTCATTTCAGAAAAATATTCTGCTGTGTCCACCTGTCATGGGGTATCGACATCGCTCTTTAGGAAGAAATCAAGGTTGAGTTGCTGGAGGAAGTGAAAAAGAAGAAGGCGAGAGGCGAGTCATGTGTGCGACCAGCCGATCTTCTTCTCTGTGATGTCATTTTTGTTTTTGATGGCTGCTGCTGGGTGGTGGTGGGTAGCAGCTAGTATTGTAGCGGTAGGTAGTACTCGTCGTAGTAGAACAGTAATATTTTGTTTCCTACTGCAACCTGTCACCGCAACACCATTAAAGCATAGGCTAAGACACTGTGGTACATTATCACGTCCATGTAAACGTAAAAGTATAATACGCCGATTTACACTAGAGTCTGGACACCTAAGAAGAAAATCACTGAATGTGTGCTGGCAAATCAGAGGAAGAGCAGAGACTACAACATGTTTACTCCTTCTTCAGACCGTTGAGCTTCATTTCCTGCAAACCAACAGACACAAGAATGATTGTCAGTAAAAGGTCAGTAATCCATCAACAATCGTACTTGAGAACAAGGAACACTTACGTGATCATTCAAACCACTGTTTCCCCAATCATACCAGCCGACGCCTTTGACGGTTGAATACTGCGAGACGACAATGCGGCAACAAACAATTAGAAGGATTCGAGACGCGGATACAAATCAAGGATCATCAGCCACTCTTCTTTGTCACTTCTCTACTTACGGCGAGTGTCGCAGGAAGGAGCGATGAGCCCAACCAACTTCCTGCAAGGGCAGGGCCGGCAACTTTGGCGACAACGGGGGCAACGTAGGGCTCAAACCAGGCTGTGTTACTTCCAATGTAAGTCGAGTAAAGACCAGCCTTTAGCTCCTCGACGCGAGCTCCTTCGTGGGCAGGGTTCAACACTGCATCACCTGCACAATAAATGACAACTCCGCTGAAAATAAAGAAAAAGGTGTGTGCCACAAACGCAGCCGGCGACTTGGCAAAGCAAAGTGGACGTCCCAAGTATCGGGAGAACAAATTCTGCGAGATATGATCCGTTACAGCAAGGCACCCAGCAACACCGACAATATGTTCCGTTCGGGTACCCCAGAAGGGTTCTGCAACTTCGCGACCAATAAATTGGTTGAAGTAGCCATAATCCATCTGGGGAGGACGGTAGTAGTCAGTGATGATTGAAGCATGATCATAAAAATCAGTTTAGAACGGAATGATCATCGTTCAAGAATTGTCTCACTAGAATAACTATTTTTCCTTAGACTCACCTTTTGGATTGGATGTTGAATGAAATTGGATAGGAAATCTGCCAACATATAGGTTCCAAACGTGGTCGCAACAGCGACAGCTAGATTGCCTGAAGCAGCTTCCTCCGAAGAGGCGGCCGACGTCGACTTTGCTCGCATCGCCAGGTTCTTCGAAACACCCAAGATGGAAGTGGCAGCTCTGGAAGAGAGCAACATTCTGGTCTTTGTCAATGTTAGATTAACAGCAAAATATATGCGTCGACGGTCGGTGAAAGGATCTGTGAAGATTCTTGACAAGAGACGAAATATGGGAACTCATGAGGAGATGATAAAGTACATCTTTATCTTTTGATCTTTTGGATGGCTTGGGTGTCGGCTGATGGCTGAGGATTTTACTTCTTATCGAAGGAACCGCTCTCTCTATCAGAGGTTTACTTGTGAGAACCTTCGCTTGCTTGTCGCCACACTTATCTCCTCCCGCCAATTTCTCATATCTTTCTTCCCGCCATTTTCAAGTCAGTTCTTCTCTCTTTGGATGGGCATCTTTTCTCCCAAACTTCCGGCGGAAAGTGCACCCCTACCTTCAGTGTACCTATTCCTTCGTTCATTGTACAGACGCAGAAGTTCCAGATGGCAAATGAAGATATTGGGCAATGGCGACTGCAACTTCACGTGCACCGACGGACCGCACAAAGATCCAAAGATCTTTTGCTTTTGTTGCTGCATCATGCATCACCACATTGCCATCAACATATCGCTCGGTCAGGCTCGGTCCATCGAACAACCAATACCAATTCCAATAGGTAACCATAAACCATCAAGCCATTATTATCGGCAAATTGGCAACTACGATAGCTATTGGGCCAAGCCAGGTTAGAACACACAAACAACAATAATGCTCGCCACCACCGCCGCTGCCCGCTCCCTCTTGGCACGCACTGCCGCCCGCTCCTCCACTGCCTTCGCCACCACGGCGGTGCGATCCTTTGCCTCCCTCGAACCCTACGCTGACTATGGCAAGTCTGTCTTCACCGGTCGGGTGGCTGATGAATATTTAAAGAAACATGGTGCCTCGGGGGATATTTTGGATGATCCCTCTTGGACCCAAACACATTCGGATACGGTTGCCAAGGCGGTTTTGGATTGGTACGTCTCCATTTTGTTGTATTGTTGTTGCTGGTGGTGGAGTTGTTGGGGTGTGAGTATTGTGTAATGTCGATGATGATGATGATGGCGGGTGGGTGTTGGAGGCGGGGTGATGACTGGTGATGGGACAAGTTGTTCTCGTTTGACTTTTGGGTGTTTCTGTGGGGGGAGAAGATCATTTCATGGAGAGCATCATCTTCATTTCTTGGGGTTAAGGCGAAGTGGACCGTCCAGACAACAAATACAAATCTCCCACTTGCACATCAATCGGCACGTTGTACACTCTCGACACTGGAATTCAACGAGGAAAGAAACAGCAGTGAGAGAGGAAAGAAACAGCAGTGAGAGAGAGAGAGAGAGAGAGCAAAGTATATAGATAGGAGGGAGTCATCATGTTGTGGGTCCGCTTGTAACTTTGCTCGTTTTGTTAGTGGTGGGGAGAGAGGATGAATGATCAGTTTTGTTCTGACACTTGGTGGTTTTAGTCTATTATTTGCACATCCCAATCATCGATTCTAACCATTCCGAAACTTTCTCTTCTTGTTCAATTCATGTTCGTTTTCTTGGCAATATCCCAACACCACCTTCAAAACACAACATTCCAATAACGACCAAAACACAATAAAAACGAACAGGGCCGTTGACCGTGGTGCCAACACCTACTGCCACTGGTTCCAACCCATGGCCTCCTCTGGCGTCCGTCACGGCCAAACCGGTCAAGTCCAGAACATGATGATGAAATTCAACCGCTCTACGAACGATGTGGAATTCGACTTTGATGGGAAGAACTTAATCAAGGGTGAAACCGATGGATCATCCTATCCCAATGGTGGACTTCGTGCTACGCATCAAGCCGGGGGATATTTGGCCATTGATACGAGTTCACCCATCTTTCTACGTGGGGATACCATCTTCATCCCTAGTGCCTTTGTCAGTTATTATGGTGCGGCATTGGATGAGAAGACACCACTTCTACGATCAAATGCCGCACTCTCCAAGCATGGAAAGCGTCTCTTGAAGCATCTTGGGTTGGATATTGGCAATCGCGACGTCGTATCGAACATTGGATTGGAACAAGAGTTCTTCCTCGTGCCACGGGATCAGTTCTACCGTCGTCCGGACTTGCAGCTGGCCGGCCGTACCGTTATCGGGAAGGATGCACCTCGTGGACAGGAGATGTGTGATCACTACATGGCGCCTCCCTCCATGGCCAACCCTGCATTGGCATGTATGCAGGAGATTCAGGAGGAGTGTTGGCGTCTTGGCATACCACTCAAGACTCGTCATCGTGAGGTAGCGCCCAATCAATATGAATTCGCCCCGCTCTATGGGTACAATACCACCCAAGTCGATCAAAACTTGATGGTTATGCAAATTATTGAGGAGGTATCGGCCCGTCATGGATTGGCGGCATTGTTGCAGGAGAAGCCCTTCAATGATGTGAATGGCTCCGGGAAGCATAACAATTGGAGTATTGCCACCGATGATGGTATCATGTTGTTGGCGCCTTCGAAGATTAACAAGGCCACGGGTAATCCCTGTGCCTTTGCTGTTATCATGGCGGCGATTATTTCGGCCGTCAATGAGCATGGTGATTTGATGCGTATGGCCATTGCCACTCCCGGTAACGATTTCCGTCTAGGAGCATGTGAGGCCCCACCCGCCATCGTCTCCACCTACCTTGGTGATGATATGACCTTCTACCTCTCCCACTTCAAGGATGGCAAGGGCGAGGGTGAATACGTCCCCCAAACGAAGATACTTGATCTTGGCGTCCATGAGGTATTGCCATTTGAAGTACCCGCCGAAGATCGCAATCGTACCTCCCCCTTCCCCTATGGTGGTGCTCGATTTGAATTCCGCGCCGTCGGATCCTCCCAGAACACATCCATGGTCAACACCGTTCTCAACACCATTGTGGCTGAGAAGTTTGCCGAGTTCGCCGATGCCATTGATGCCGGAAAGGATATCCGTGATTTGGCCCGTGAGACATTGAATGAGCATTGGAAGGTTATTTTCAATGGCAACAACTACGATCCTGCCGTGCAGCAGGAACTTACCGATCGTGGTATTTGGCGTATCGATTCGGGTGTCGAGGCCATTGCTCGCCTAACCGCCCAGAAGAATATTGATCTCTTCCAAAAGATGAAGGTATTGACGAAGGAGGAGTGTGAGAGTCGTCAGAATATCATGCATAGTCATTATACTGGAACTGTTGATATTGAGGCCAAGTGCTTGGTGGATATGATCCAACAGCACATTATTCCAAGTGTGAAGGCGGCGGGTGTTGGACCACTTGCGGATTTGGAGGCGGCCGTGGGTACGTTGAAGGCGGCAATTGCCGAAATCCATGCTGCTGATAGTGCCTATGAGGCAGCACAGCTAAGCCGTGTGTTGAGGTTGGAGACTATGATTGATATCCGCGCGGTTTGCGATGCTGCCGAGGAGGTTGTGCCTGCCAACTTGTGGACGTTGGCCACGTACAAGGAGCTGTTGTTCCTTGATGCTCATACTGCTACTGGCCCCGAGGACACCCGTGAATCGTATTATGAGTAGAGGTATGGGCATGTACCGACCATTTTTGATTTTGTTTGTTGAGAAGTGGGAAACAGTATGGGTCTGTTTAGTTGATAATACCCCGCAAATTGATACTTAAATTATACCCATTGCCCAAAGTGTTTATCATCAATGACCCAAGGAATAGATTATCGTCGGGTCTGTTGGGGCAAGAGTACATCGTCATGACATTCACCTCCATCGTTGAATGAAACGATGTCCATCGCAACGACTTACATTTGGATTTCAGTTTCCCGCGCAAAAGAAGATTCGTCACAAAAATGGCGGGAGCTGAATGGCAAGAGACGCACCATCCAACGCATACCCTGCTATTCAAAGGAACTAGTACATGAGTATAAGGGACTCCGCTCGTAGGTCCATACAGTGCAAATAACAATGAAAATGCGAGAAAGAAGAAAGCAATTTGAATGGCCCACCTTTAGGAATCAATACAAAACCTTCATACAGACCTCACTTCGTAATTGCATACGCACTAATTTTAAATTTGAATTTCAAATTCGCATTCAAAAATTGGCGGGAAAGATGTCCGTTTGACGATCGTGTCATCGAGTGACACATACACAAACAAAGATACACAAGCCTCTTCCATCAAGAAGGATAGACGGCCATCGACCATGACCATGGAGCCAGCACCTCTGGTTCGCAATCGCCCTTATCACAACGATCGATCGATCAATCAATCACTCAAGTCATCGTGATGACGATGACGATGCCGCTGGCAGCTTCGACTACTTTTACGTGAGATCTTGCCTGCTTTCTCACTATTTAGATTGAGCTCGAGAGAGTGGCGGACGACGACAGCGTCAGTATTAGTTTTAGCGTCTAATCTGTTAGAGCAGGGGGGGGGTGTACCGTTAAAAACGACAATTGTCTCCGCATGACGATGGATACTACTAGCAATTGTTGCAGCGGCCGAAGCAGGATTGGGAGCCGCAACATCATTGGCAGTTGCGGCAGTAGGATAATGAGAAGCAACGGCAGAGGGGGCAGCATGTCAACATTTTCTTCATTCATCATCATGCTGCTCAGCTCCATGATGATCTTTCCATGCTCTTCGACTGCAACAATAGTATATGCATCAGTAGCTTCAATAACATCAACCACCACCACAAGGAAACGAGCTACAAATAATAGAATCATCGCACCTCAACAACAACGACGACGACAACAACAAACTCAGCGACGACGACGACAACAATCCTTATTTTCATCCCATTCTAAATCAAGCACTGTCGACAACAACATTGTACCACGACAATCCTCTGCTTCTACATTCACCAGTGGCACCACTACAACCACTACTACTACTAGTACTACAACAACCCCCTTCACCACCACCGCAGCTGCCACAACCACTGCATCAATGGAAGGGAAATCCTGTTCCAGTAACAAATTATCCAATGGCCAAGTCCAACTCCCTGGATATATATTATGTCATCCCATGACTACTACTGGTGGTGATCCGATTTATAAATTCGGTATTGATACAAATGGTCAATTGGCTTATTATATCAAGTGAGTTCATTATTGTTGATAGCTGCTGTGGTGGTGCGGTGGAGGTGCTGGTGGTTTTGTGCACTCAATGGAAATAATTGTGCACTAGTGTGTTGCTTTTGTGCATGTTCTTCTCTCTTTCATTCGAACTTCTAAAACCCTCCTCTCTCTCCCTCCCCGGATAATGCTCATTCCACCAACCAATTACATTTTCATCCCCATTGTTTTACCCTTTACTCCATAATTTGTTTGTTTTCTCCTCACTCTATACACTGGCAAACACACAAAGTGACAAGCTCTTCTGGTACGCCACTCCCTCTTCCACCACCACGACTCAATCCTCAGCCTGTCTCTTTGGTGGGTCCTGTTCACCCCCCAATATACAATACATTCGATTAAATGCAGCAGGATCATTGGGGGGGTTTGATATAGACCGGAATAAACTATGGGATAGTCATAATGATGATGGTGTGTATACCGACTATGCACGTATGGAATTGGGTATGGAAGAAGGAGATGGGGAGATGGAGAATGTGGTGACGGATATGATTAGGAATAGTACTTTGATATTGAGTGAGGAGGGGGTGGTGATACAGAGTGCCGAGGGGATGGTAACTTGGATGATTCGTGCTCCTTCGGTAGATACGGCAGCATCAGGATCAGCAGCAACAGGTTCATCTTCATCTTCGACTTCGTCGTCTTCAACTACTGGTGGTGGGGAAGACATTTCAGTGTCAGGAACAGTCTTTTTAGATTTCAATGGAGATGGTTTACGTGATAGTACTTCCTCCTCAGCAATGACATTTGGGACCTCATTGGTCGATGTGAGTGGTATGGCAGTCGATTTGTATGATTGTGCGGATGCATCCAATCCCGAATGGTTGTTATTGGAACGTACCAATTCTTCTGGATACTATGAATTCGAATCGGGAGACTTGATGCCACTATTGGAAGAACGGGGAACGACGCAAATTCGTGTGGTGATTACATTGTCTGATGCAATGTTGAGTGAGGAATATACCTTTAGTCCAATGTCACGAGATAGTGATGTGAATCCGAATAATGGACGAACGATCTGTTGGAATCTGGATGAAGATGGGAAACAGCCTATTGTTTGGAATGCAGGTGTTACCAAAGCAGTGGCGGAGAAGACTGTGACCACATCGAGACCGACGGCGAAACCTTTGCGGCCACCCACACTTCGGCCAACTGCCAAGCCGTCATCCAATTCCAATGCTGCGAATGAGAATAGTACACCTGCTGATTCTGTGCCCGCCACGTCCCCCTCGACTTCCTCCTCCGCCGCCGGGTCCGCCACTAGCTCCTCCGTAATCCTCTCCGGAGTCGTCTTTCACGATGAAAATAACGATGGATTCTATGAATTTCATGAAGAAGCATCAATGCCGGACGTTTCAGTGGAACTCTTGGATTGTGATGGAAATGGCATCTCCACTGGAAGCACTGACGACAATGGAATGTATGGCTTTTCTGACTTGGCTCCGGGATCGTACATTGTTCGCTTTTCCCCTCCCGGCGGCTATCAATTGGGTGACGTCTGGACGGGTTTAGTCGATGATCAGGGAAATATGATCGCCGAGGGTGCTAACAATCATGCCAATCCAACAACAGGGAGCACCTTGTGCAAAGAATATCAAGGAGGAAGTACCGAATATTCATTAAATGCGGGTATGATAATCGGAGGTGCATCGCCCATGCCCAGTCCCAAACCCTCGGAGGATCCCAAGGGAGATGGGTCTTCATGCTCCGGTGCTAAATGTCCTATTGATGGCATGTGCCGAAACAAATCTGGTCTTTGTGGTGCAGGCATTAGCTTTTGCAATCCCGAAAGTGTATGGGACCCTACTTGTCCCGACGTCAGTAGTTTAGCTACTGTTTCGGATGTGGCAGATGGTCCGATATGCAATGAAGATGGATCAGTTGGGTCGACGAATGCTGCAGGTAGTAGTGGCGAGGAAACAGTCCAGAGCACCATATTATCTTTCACGTACTCCCTTACAGGTGCAGATGGAGTACCTCCCGACGCCAACTCAATTGCCATGTTTGAAAAGGAGTTGAATGCAAGATTGGCATGTACTTATTTCGATGATCCTTGTTTAGCCTGCGATAACAGCACTGAAAGTATATCAAGGAATTTGAGACGCCGAATATCGTCTCGGGCCCGGTTCTTGGCCTCCGTCGATGATAGTTCTGTGAGCGGGATATCTTCGTTGCCAAAGGATGAAATATATCCTGAGAAAGGTGAGATTGTGGATAGTCGATTGCCTTCTCCATAGCACGCGTACTTTTTTCTAACCGCGTTATTCCGATGTATCTACTTTTGCGATTCAGTTTGTTCGAACGATCCACAGTCTGATTGTGTGGTCGTTGATGGGAAATTCACCGCTTACTTTCCTAACGACATGACACCTGAGGCCATGAAAGATGAGAGTGATCAGATGCTTTCCGTTGTGAAGAGTGAAATTGAAAAGAATGATTGGGATAATATGACGATTAGTTATGATAGTGCCCCTCCTACGTCTGTTGATCGCGCTGAAACTGCAAGCAACGAGGATACTGGCGGTGGACTGTCGAGTGGTGCAATAGCCGGAATAGTTCTTTTCGTTTTGGTGCTGATTGCAGTTGTTGGTGTCCTTTTGATCCGATACGTTCGAAACAAGAGAGAGGATGAAGACAAGGAGCCGTTGAAACGGCAAGAAGAGGTTCCATTTGGAAATGGAGAACTTGAGTCCGTCCAACCAAGTCAGGTTGATCAATACGAAAGTGACTCTGATGACAGTAGTAGTAGCAGCAGCAGCAGCAGTAGTAGTGGTAGTGGCAGCAGTGTCAGTACGACTTCATCGGAAGAGGGAGAGGAAGAAGATGATGGGCGCTCCGCTTCTGTCGTTTCTGGTGATACATTCCCGTCCAACGTCGCACAAGCTACACCCAGTGTCTTGGAAGTAGACTACAGCTCCGGAGAAGATGATGAAAGGAGTACAAATTCTACCGAATCAGAGATTTCTGACGTAAAAAAGACAACGTCGAGAGGAGATGAAGTTGATTATGAGAATAATCAACAATCGCATAAGTCAGCGTCTGGTGATTACAATGTTGAGCAAGGCCATGGCACAGATAACTTTGACGAACAGGAAGTAGAGAATCGTGACAGGCGCGATGGCTACCCCTCTCAAAATTATGGCATCCATGATGATAATGGTGATGACGATGAAAGGTCCATTAACTCTGCTGACCCACCCGGTACTTCGTACAGAGATCTGCCCCAAGCATATGACTGGGGTGGCGAGATGATGGCAGGAGCGTCGCCTCCGCGCACACACACCAGAGCAGTGCGCAACAATATAGGTACATTTACCGATGAGAACTTTGATGAATCCTCCCAACGCTTTGATGTGTTTGAAAGTGAAAGTCAATCGTCTAGCATGAGTGATTTCCACCCGAGCAACGGCCGACAAATTTTTGCCCCCAGAATTGGCCACGGATTAGATGGATTGTTTTTGGGTAATCGAACTGATCAATCCCAGGGGTCGCATGGGTCTCAAGGATCTCATGGTTCGCATGAGTCGGGATCGCGCCGATCTAGACGCGGTAATTCCTCGTCGATCGCGCGCCCATTTGCTCTCCCGCAAGGCGAGATCAATCAGCACAATGAACAATATGACGATGGACAGCACTCCACGGGTAACCAGGATTACAACAATAATTACAACCAGGAATACGGCCAGGAGTCACAGGGATTTCGAGGGTTCCACCCTATTCGTAGTGACAGTTCGAATAACTCGCGACATTCGGGACATTCTCAAGGCGAGAGCGGACCATACGTGGACGACGATCATAACGTGAACAATCAGGATTACGTGTATGACAACCAAGGCTACCATATGGATGGTAACAGAGATTACATGAGTGACAACTATGGGAACATGGATGGGTATGATCACAACCAATATAATCCGCCAATGTACAACATGGAATTAGGCAATAATCGAAGCCACGAGTACACAGCTGATAGCTTGCCTCCGATGGCTGGAAACACACTTCCACCTATGAACACAAGAACATATGATCAGCAAGGCTTTAGCAACGATGGCTTTGATGTGGAGAACTATCACTCGTATCGGCAAACTGCTAACACTGTCCTCTCCCGTCCAGAGGAACTAGACGAAATATCTCAAACAGATACAGCTTCAACGCATCAGATGTCAAATGCATCATCGCGTGTTCCGACTGTCGATAATGTTGGCCCGAATCGAGAGCAGCACGAAGATTCAGAGGAGAGCATCACGAGCATATTCAAATCTTTGTCTGATATCCAAACAAGGCTGGCAAGTAAAGGGAAGCAACCAGAGCAAGGTGCGATGCCCAGGAGAAAGACGAGAAAGGATTCTGGAAACTCGTATGCGCCTTTGAGTTATCAACAGCCGCCGCCGAATAGTGCCGGACCCGGAGCATGGGGAAATGAAGGTATTGTTGAAGATGGTAAGAGGGAATGAATCAAACCAATACTTATCATGAGTTTCTTATTGACGACACTAATTATTGTCATACTTTCGACACGATGCAGCCTCCATGGATGGCAGTCAAATCCGCAACTTCTCAAAGAATTTATCCCGTAACCGGCAGCCGCAGCAAGGTCAATGGATAGAGTCTAATGATGAAAGCTAGTGCTCACAAGGTTGTAGAGAATTTAACATTAATTTACTTCATTTTGCGAATTCAATGATCCTATTGCTCTTGAGCTCTCTTCCATAACAACATATAAACACAAGTTCACGACAATTGTCACTTATCCAAAGAAATTTATGAGACGTCGAATGCAGCCGCTTCTTTTTGCGCAAGGCAGCGCACTTCTACTTGATGACGTCCTTTGCCATTATGAAAACTACTGCTCTCATCGCCTGAATTTCCTGCTGAGAAGTTTCCTTGACTTGCCACTACCCTTGCCAGACTTGCTCTTCCCTGACTTTCCGCTGCTTCCTCCAAACCACCATTCTTCACTGTGGTCATGTCCTTCACTCCACCATCCACTGTGGCTGTGGCTACTATCTCCACCCAACCATCCACTGTGGCTGTGGCTACTATCTCCACTACCCTTGCCTGACTTGCTTCCACTTCCATTTCCTCCACTCCACCACTTGCTGTGGCTGTGGTCACTATCACCACCGCCCTTTCCGGAGTGTTCCCCTTCACTGTGGCTATCACTTCCTCCACCCCACCATTCACTGTGGCCATGACCACGACCCTCATTTTCCTCGCTGTTGTCACTTCCTCCATTCCACCAGTGGCCATTACTTCCACCATTCCACGCGGGCTTCGAATGGGTTGGCTTCTCGTCATGATGATTGGAATCGGAATGGCTACCACTTCCTCCACTCCACTTGTTGCCACTTCCTCCACTCCACCAGCTGGCGGTGCTGGGTCCATCATCCCTACTTTGATGTTCGGTATCGAAATGGTCGATGATTCGAACAATATCATTATCGATGATATCGTAATTGTAGCTTGCCTCAGTAGTGTAGTCCGTGAGGCTTCTCCTCATGACTTTGCGAGTAGTCGACTTGCCTGCCTTGCTCTTTCCTGTCTTGCCCATTCTTGTCTCGCCGCTGTCGCCAGTCCACCCGCCGCTGCCGCTATTCCATCCACTGCCGCCGCTCCATACAACTTCGCCGCTTCCTCCGCTGGGTGTGGCGATGTCATCATGTTGATCTTCAGGTTCTACAATAACGACAATGTCATGACCATCTTCAGTCTCATCTGCAGAGTAACCGACAGGGGGAAGTGTGGGGAAGTTTGTGGTTGGACTCTCAGGATAATATGGAAGTTTCACGGGGCTTTTGGTTGGTTCTGGGGTGGCTTCAGTTGGGAACTGTGTAAGAATTACCCAATACACTGGACTTTTGGTAGGCTCGAAAGTCGGGAAGGCTGTTTTAGGACTCTTCGTCGGGGAGTCTGATTCAGGAACGGCCTCAGGACTCTTCGTTGGAGAGTATGTTTCAGGAGTGGGGCTCAACGTGGGGGAGTCTGATTCAGGAGTGGCCTCGGGAGATGGAGTGCGCTTACATTTCCTTCCTCTGCATGCCGGCTCTACGGTGGGTGACGGCGTATCTGGAGTATCTTCACATTTATCACTTCCACATGCCGGCTTTCCAGTGGGCGCTGGCGTATCTTCTGGAGGAGATGGAGTGTCGTCACATTTATCAGTTCCACATGCCGGCATCACGGTGGGTGATGGCGTATCTGGAGTATCTTCACACTTCTTACCTCTGCACATCACGGTGGGCGGTGGCGTATCTTCCGTAGGAAATGGAGTGTGTTTGCATTCCCTGCCTTTACATTCTTCCACTGGCTTCATGGAAGGAGATGGCGTGTTACCGCTGCTGCTGCTGCTGCTGCTGCTGCTACTGCTACTGCTACTGCTACTGCTACTGCTACTGCTGCTACTGCTGCTGCTGCTGCTGCTGCTGCTGTCACTGCCGCTACTGCTGCCACTGCCGCTGCTGCTGCTACTACTGCTACTGCTGCTGCTGCTGCTGCTGCTGCTTCCGTCGCCACCGCTGCTGCTGCTACTACTGCTGCCGCTGCTACTGCTGCTGTCAGCTGGCGGAGTTTCGGCCTCTTCTGTCACAGGGCTCGGCATGGGAACCATATCCATCATGGCTGGCGTAAGATCTTCTGCCTCATCCTTGTCCTTGTTCCTCTTATTCTTTTCCTTGTTTCTGTTACGACGGTTCTCGTCCCGTCGACCGGCGGCCACGAGACGAAGGCCATTGCCACCACCGCCTTCGGGAGACTGGTGTGTGCTCGACGCCGAGAGTGTGACGAGGACAAGAAGGGCGTTTGAATACTTCATTCTTCGTTCGTTTGTATGTGTTTTGGTTTGAATTGGATGCAGAGTATGGTTGATTCAGGTTGATTCTTTGACTCGTCGGTGTTTTATGACTCGTCGATGTTGCTTTTTATGATGTGAATGTGCAATGAATGAAGCGGAAGGGGTGACATTGGAGGGAAATCACATTCGCAGGTGGGATGAAGTTTCAATTCGCCTGACCGAGATTTTCTCTTGCATTTTTTCTCAATATATTAATTGTATTGACTCCTACGTGAAAGGGCTAATTTGACACAAATATCAAATCTCACACATGACTTTCATCTGTCCACCCTTTTCTCTTTTCGCCCGCCGACGCCGGCCGCCGCGCCATAATATCGACGCCGCACATCGACCATGACGACGTCATGACGATCTCGAAAAGAGATAATATCTGATAATATCTAGATGACGATACTCGCACTATTACCATACGATGATTGAATGACGATGATCTCTGCAATGAGCAATGATAGACTATGATCTGACTATGGAATGAGGAATGACGGTATGACGGTATGATGACAATATCCATAGATCTACAATGACAGCTTACGCCGAACGCCGACATTCGCCTCCATGGTCAACACTCGAACTCGGTACAACTTCTTATCACGCCGATATACTTGGAACAATATCTTTCTATCAAACAATGAATATTCAAATATCACACATGTGATATATGACCAGTCATACCATAATATAATGAAGGGGGTCTGTGTCTAATTTTATATCACTTGATCTCTAATTCGCCGCCCCATTCACATATTCATATATAAACATAAATCGATGAAAAAGACCACACAACATCCTCCCTTTGTACAAACACACTTCAGCAGCCAAGCCTGGTGATAGATAATATAACCAAGCGGCGCATGATATTGTACCATCGGGATGAAATATTGTTGTGGCATTGTTGTTGATCTCTTAAATCCGCATCTCCCAACCTAAAGCCTAGCAGATCGGAGGAGCTTGCGAGACTTGCCACTAGCCTTGCCCGACTTGGAAGCAGGCTCATGATGATGATGCTCCGGCCCAAAGTGATCAATGATATGACCGGCAGTGTAACCATAACTGGCCGTGTAGTAATCATCAGTCGCGGTAGTGGAGTAGAGAACACGATTCTTTCGGAGACGACGATGTTCATGAGTTTCGACGACTTCATCGTCACTCTCACTGCTGCTGCCGCTCTTGCTACCCTTGCCGCCCTTGCTACCCTTGCCGGACTTGCCACTGCCGCCACTGCTACCAGACCAGCTGCCACTGCTACCGCCACTCCACTTGCCACTGTCGTCATGGTCACTTCCAACCCAGCCTTCGCCGTCCTCTTCACTAACCCAGCTGCTAGGACTCCAGGCAGGTGAGTAGGTGGGGTAGTCCGTCTCCCACTCCTCTTGATCGGGATGGTCGACAACCCACTCAGCATGAGTCCAGCCAGCGTGATCGTGGTGCTCCTCCTCGTGCTCGTCGTGCCCATCATTTTGCCACTGCTCAGTCTCCTCGTGCTCGTACCCATCATGCTGCCACGCTTCCGGAGGCTCGGTGTGGTAATCATCGGTAGGTTCATAATGATCATCCTCCTTGACAACATCATATCCATCGTTGTGCCATTGCTCAGGCTCGGGGGCGGGCTCGTACCCATCATTGTGCCATTGCTCAGGTGCAGGCTCCGGCTCGTAATGCTCAGGTTCATACCCATCATGCTGCCACGCAACTACTGGCGCGGTGGTAGCAGCGTAGCCATCGTTGTGCCATTCTGGTTCATATGCAGCAGGCTCGGGCTCATGGTAGGGCACTGGCTCCGGTTTATGGTACAGCACGGGTGTATCGGTAGGCGGCGTGTAGTAGTCGGGAGTGTGCACTGGTGCATCGGTGGGTTTGTAGTAGTCGGGTGTGGGATATTCAGGCTTGGGAGCATTGGTTGGCTTGTATTCAGGCTTGGACACTGGTTTATCCGTAGGCTTGTAGTCGGGAATTTTATCCTCAGTGGGGAAGTTGGTCTTCACATCAGGGACGGGTGCTGGTGTTACTTCCGGAATGGAGGGTGTAGGAACAGGTGTCTGAAT
The DNA here is from genome assembly GCA_036940085.1 of Discostella pseudostelligera. Lineage (NCBI taxonomy): Eukaryota > Bacillariophyta > Thalassiosirophyceae > Thalassiosirales > Thalassiosiraceae > Discostella > Discostella pseudostelligera. Next base: position 15,428 of record JALLBK010000089.1, read on the forward strand.
AATATCGGATGGCGTAGGCACTTGCGTATCAATGGGGAAGGAGGGTGTGGGTGCCAATGTTTTGACATTGCCTCCCTGTGCGGGGGAAGGACCGGAGGTTAATTCCTCCTTGATGACAATGGTGAGAGTGGCCGTGTCACACATGTCGCTGGTATCACAAGCTTCGTATTCACATTGATCACTGCCGATGAATCCATTACTGGGCGGGGTGTACACTACCTCAGTGAGACTTAGGGAGATGATACATTCTCCCGAAGCGGCGGGGGAAGTCATGGATTTAATCACGAGGTTGTCACCGGAATCATTTTCAAGGACGGCTATGAAAGCTTCACTAGTGCCAGGGGGGAGGTTGATGACATCGTCAACGGCTATGACGGTGGCGGCTTGACGAAGGTCTTGGCCAGCAGATGTAGCATCTTTATCCTTGTCTTTTTTGTCACGTTTGGCGGAAGCGAACGATGGAAGGCTCAGCGATGCCGCGAGGACAACGAAGGGTAGGATGGAGTTGGAATACTTCATTATTGCTTTCTTCTGTATATTGTCGAGTAATTGATGCTTCGAGAGTGGATGATTGGATGAGAATGGGTGATGGATTGAATTAAAGTATGACCAATCGATTCAATAGAAGAAAGTATGATAGAGTGCGATCAGGTGCGAGCAATGATAGTATCTACAGGTTGTGTGGTGATGACGGTAAGGCGATGGCGAGCAGCGGCGGCATGTTGCATTGAGTGGAGTTCTTAGCGAGACTTCGATCCACATAACGTTGGGCCCGCGCAAAATTTAATACTAGTTCCTTTATATTGATTGCTACGAATTTCTCGATTGAACTTTCCTGGCACAGAAATGTCAGAGAGACAACATCGTGCCGAGTGGTCTGTCTGGAGTCGGAGAGGAGGGTTATCATGACGCCTGCTGACGTCATGCCCAACGTCTGTCTGAAGTCAGAATTCAGGCGGGCCCTTCCGCGTGGCGATGATGGCCGAGCAGCCGCCGCCACTCTCTAGAGGTAGGTAGCACAGTACCCCTAACATCAACAATGAACAACATGACCATGATGGGTGACGGCGATAAGATACGGCGGCGGCAGCAGCCTCAATGAATTCTCTCTATTGCATCATCTAGATAGAGTGGCTCTTGAGATGAGTTCTGTCAAGCTACGCAGCCACCACGTGGTGTGGGATTCTTGTCGGTACGAGCCATGACACATCATGAACCATCACATCAATAATCATCGTCGTCGTCGTCGTCGTCAACATCAGCAATCTACTACGCGGAATAATATCATCCTAGCGCTGGCTGCTTGTATAGTGGCGGTGATTGTCATCGTGGGAGGAGGAGGCTGTTGTGGCGGTAACGTTGGAATCATTGAAGTGGCTGCCTTTGCTTCTGGAAATGTTGATCGTCACTCTTCATTCCATCGGCAGTGGCGGGTGCGGCGGGAGCATCATCAGCACGGCATGTACTTTGCACTGTCACAAGATGATCCGAACGAAGTGCCATTCAAATCAAGGAATATTAATTCCCATCATTATCATCATCGACGTGTAGTCATTCTCATGCCAGAATGTCCAATGGATGATGAAACTCTTCCTCCATCATGGCACATCGAATCATTGCGGCATTTGGAGCAAATTGGAAAGGATTATCAATTCTCATTATTGCTTGATGATTATGGTAACAATGAACCAGCAGCAACACCGACGAGGGCGACGACGGCGGCGACGACGACGACGAATGCAACTACGGTGACGATGATGACCGAATCTACTACTTACACAAATTATCTAACCGCAGTGCCCTATCCACGCATCCACTCATACGCACTTGCCATTGGCACCATCCCACCCAATCGCAAGAAGTCATCAAAAAAAACGAGAATATCACCTTTCTCAAATGGTGGTGCCTACTTTGTGGATCTATGTCCTCCTACAGACACTGGATTAGGGTATCGATTACACAAAACTAGTAGTGGTAGTGGTAGTGGTGGTGGCGGGGAAGAATTGCTAATCCGCGCCTTGGGAATCAAGAAAATGTTGATCAGCAACAATAGCATCCATCGCAGTGATGATGAGCCAATCGTAATCTATGATCTAACCGCTGGTCTAGCACGAGATTCCTTGGTCATACTCTCCTCCTTTCTGGATTATCGTCGGGATACTATTGTATCATCATCGAGCAGTAATTCACAACAGCCCAAGCTACGACTGCACATGGTCGAACGAGATCCAGTCGTTGCTTTATTGTTATCGGATGCATTACGACGATTGAATCTCCTTTCCAATGATAATAATGATGATGCTAATGTGGATGATTCATCCTTCGAACATCGTGTGACGGAGGAGGAAAGGAGTACGGCACAACAGATTAAGCAGTGTCTGAGTATGGAAGAGGGAGATGGAGTTTCCGTATTGAATCGATTGATGTTAACGACAACGACAACAGGGAAAACTACTGGCAGTACCACTCCTATACCATCGACATCAGCAGTACCATATCCACCGGACATATGCTACCTTGATCCAATGTTTCCACCACGTAAAAAACAAAAATCGGCAGTGAAGAAAGACATGGCCATGCTGCACTCGTTACTTGGAACTGCGGAAGTGGTGGCAATTCGGGAAATAATACTGACGGAAGGAGATAGTATTGCGTCAGGTATGCTGACTGAAGTTGAACGATTAAAAGAAGAGCGAGACTTATTACTAGCAGCATGCAACGTTGCCAAGAAACGAGTGGTGGTAAAACGTCCTATTGGAGCCAAGCCTCTTGGTTTGGTGGCGAGTGACCAAGTGTACGAGGGAGTAATGGGAGACGACGACGATGATGGTGGTGATAAATCAAGAAACCATTTCGTGGATGTACCCAAACCATCGTATGATGTTCGTGGGTCTGTGAATCGATTCGATGTGTATTTGATACAATGACTTTCGGTGTAGTTCTTGATCCTCGACTAGATATTGAGTATTGAGGATGACTAGCGGGAAGAGTCGGATTTCAACAACCACCATCACCCATCATCCGTCGCTGAGAAAACTGGTTCGTTCTTTTCGCTGTTGCTGTTGGCACCGACAACGACGCCGTCACCGTAATCGAAGAGGATAGGAGATACCGTCACGATGGGTCATTTTTGTACATGGATTCGGCGTTCGTCGCCGTTTGGTGTTGGTGTAGTAGGTGAAGCAAGGACATAAGGTGAAGGTTGGTGTTACACGCCAAAGTACCTCTTGAGGTCAAAACGGAGTCACAAAACGAAAGATCGTGACCGAAACAGAAAGATCATGACCAAAAATGAAAGATCGTGACCGAAACGAGAATGATCTTTACCGAAATGTCGGCCGCTCGCACCGACCGCCGCCATCGCCATCTTCGTCAGCATCGTTAGGTGACCTCGACTCTTCTCTCTTCTACCAGACCATGACGGGCAATATCAAGTCGACACAGTAGCATTTGCGCTTCAGTTGTGATATGATCCTTGAGATTACATCGATTTGTTTAGCTTACCTTCTGCAAAATATTAAACAAGCTTACTCTTTGAGCGCAGCTCCATAGATTTCCCAGATGAAATGCTTATTGTTGGACTCGTTGGTGGGTAATGCCGACACCACTAAACACCATCTTGGCGTATTAAGCTGATGGGATGTCACGGTTAGGCACGGAATTTCTAATACAAAATAATCTCGAAGATATTGTACTTACTCTGTAATCAATTTCATTTCCGTCGAGTCAGAAATATCAAGAGAAGGGTCTGCAACCTTCTGATCCAAAAGATTATCGACTAATTTCCTCAGGCCTCCAATCAATGAACCGATTCGAGCATTAGCTGATAAGTGAATCCAATCGTCAATGCTTATCAAGCCCTTCGAAGCATAGACCTCCATCGGCCCACCAAAAAGTAACAAACTGTAGGGATTGCATTCCGTTGCATCACTTACGAATGCTTTTGACGTGTGAATAAGTCGATGGTAGACCAGCCACGGGCAGCTGAAGGAGCCAACTGCAAAATTGCTAGAGCTGGGATGAATAAACACTCTTTCTTCGTTCGCGTTGCTCCTGTTTGCACTCTCCGGATCCGACTTGCCAGTACTGCTCTCGCCTCCACCGCGTATGAAAAACTTGAGCTCCTTCGCGTCTCCTTCCTTTTGAACCGCGCCTTCAACTGTCTTTCATGCATGATGGTGTATGAATTGAGCTTGTATGAGATTATCGAACAGAATAACTAATGAAAATACTAGCAGACGCACCTCAGTATATTTTGTCGAAGGACGTTGTACGCGAATGACCTGCGTCGGTGATAACGACGCAACAAGTACTGATCGAACTATCCTCCACGAATTTTCATTTCTATTGCACGCAGTCGAAGGACGAAATCCTAATGAGGACAGTGATGAGTCAAATTGACTTGTAAGCGCTAACATATCTCGCATCCCGTTGAACGATAAGCCTAGCTGATCGCAACATCTCTTCCGTTCAGATGTACCATTACTATCTCTCCACAAGAGAAATGTCTTGCCCAGCATGACATGATCACTGTTGCCAACCATTTTGAATAGAGCAGCGCGTTCTTCTGTAATTTTACTTGAGGCGAGCTCTTTCTCCTGTTCAATTTTGTCCTCGCTACGACGCTTCCCGTTATTGAATGAATCAATGCGAAGGAACGGACTGCGGCCCACACTCATCCCAGCCGCAATTGCGACGGAAATGTCGCGACAACCGAGGAGGCAGCCCATCACTAGCAGCTTGCCAACCGCGGGAGGCGATGGGATACCAGCGAGATGCATTCCCAGTGGAGTGAGAAATGCGATGTCACCAACTTTGTTTAGCGCGCCTATTTTGTTCAGAAAATGTAACGCGGAGTCTATCGATTGTTGACTCGGAGGATCAAGCAGTGTTCGAATGAATTCACCAGATCCATCCTCTAGCCCAAGATATAATAGAGAGAGGACCGTCTGATCAAGGGCACATCGCTTAATCTCTGGCTCGCCGTGCTCGGGTAACTTGCCGTGCAACGATGAGGATATAAGCTTGTAACACGTTCCTTGCCTAACCCGACCAGCTCTGCCCCTCCTCTGCTTAAGTGAATCTCGGGATGCAAATCGCTCAAGCAACAGTGGCATGCGGTTCGTTGGATCAAACGAGCTCTGTTTCTCCTTGCACGTGTCCACGACAATTGTGCAATCAGGAATTGTGATGGAAGTCTCTGCAACGTTTGTGCTCAATATGAGTTTAGTACATCCCTTCATTGCTGGTACAAACACTTGTTGTTGTTTTTCCGGTTGCAACCCGCCATGCAGTGGTAGGATTGATATGTTGAAACCCTTAACAATTTGACGGATGGCTCTTTCTGCTCTCTCTATTTCCCCCGCACCAGGTAGAAAAACGAGGATGGATCCATCATCATCCTTCCTCTGCAATAGCGTTTTGATGAGAACTGCAATCAAATCATAATCAATCTCATCTTCGTTCATACGCTTGAGTCTCTCTGCTAGCGGCACCACGCACAACTCCGGGGTTGAGTTACTGCCCGTTCCCACCGGAGAATTTGCATCATCTCCAGGATCATCCCCATCTACGAAGGAAGAACGATTTTGATTGCTTCCACCACTGTCGCTGCGAATGTATTGCGACTGTTTCTTCTTCTTCTTTGGTGGGATGTAACATGTCATCTCTAAAACGTCCTCCAATGTGAAATCCTGCACGGGAAACGTACGCCCAGGAATATGCATCCTCGGCGTACCTTCGCCCCAATACATGGCAAACCTATCAGCGTCCATAGTTGCTTGAAGTATTGCAATGAACGAGAGGTGTTTTAATGAGTGAGCATGCGAACAAGCATAATAGTACAACGTGAAAACAACTAACCTGACATCAGTACCACAGTTAAGTTCGGCAACGACGGCAAAGTCTGCTTAAGAATGGCCAACAACACATCGGTGTCGAGGTGCCTCTCATGAACCTAAACAGGAAAAGAGGAGTGTCAATTGCAGTCAGTGTTAGGCGGAGAGACGAACATCAAGCTGCACGGCACTGTCGACAAACTCACCTCATCAATAACAATGTGAGATACATTCTCGAGTGCACTCCTAGATTGCAGCTGACGAAGTAATACGCCGGTTGTACAGAATAAAAGCCTAGTCGATGGACATGTTTTCGAATCTCCGCGCACCACGTAGCCGACGGAAGCCACACCAGGACGAGACTCNCCTAGTCGATGGACATGTTTTCGAATCTCCGCGCACCACGTAGCCGACGGAAGCCACACCAGGACGAGACTCGCCCCTCTCTGCTGCGACACGGGATGCAACACCAGTTGCCGCAAGGCGACGGGGTTGTGCAACGATAATCTTCGACTTTATTGGAGAGCTCTCAAGAATGAACTGAGGGATTTGCGTAGTCTGAACCAATAAAATGAGGAGCAAAGTGTTGCGTGAGAAACATCGAGGTAACTATTCATGCCAATATATTAGCTGCTCACCTTTCCACAACCCGTTTCACCGGTGACGAGAAGTACCCTCCCACCGCAGTCAACAGCTCTAGCCAGTAACGAGAGGAATTCGCCCCTCGCAGCTGCCGCGGGTAGCGACTTCCGTTCACGTGCAAGGGCAGGAGGTAATGGGAGCAATGTCGCCGGAGGAATGCCATCGGGAGGAACATTCCAAAACGTATCCCGATCTCGCGGTCGTCGCTTCGTCGGTTTCGTTGGGCGTTCTTTCCCCAGTGATTGAAGCTTTCCCGCGCGAGAATGATTTGATTTGTCTGCCTCATCTCGGCCATCGTCCTTCGTGTTTGATTGATTCGACGAGACCAATCCCTCCAGTGTATTGCAATTATTGTTTTCTTCGCTTATCAGCACATCGTTGCCGACTTTACCATCATCCGGCTGCAAGTGCGACATCAGGACAGAAGACGATGCGTTCGAGGGTGACTCCGCCTCCTCCTGCAGGAGCGAACTTGCGACTCCAACTAGTTCAAAGATGACCTCCCGCCCATGTCCCATCTCTGATAAGTGTCGAACCAAGTCCAGATGGACTTTACCACCGCAATGATAACTATCCTCCTCTTCGCTGCTGTCCAGACCACCCGCACTAACAACAAAGACCATGGGTGGTAGATCAGGATAAAATCCATCAGCGTAATGCACCTCCATGAAGAGACTGTCCTTTCCAAACGGCGGCAGGGCTATGGATACACATGTCGTCTTTCCATTCCTTTCGATCGATAGTTCCCCATCACCAACAAAGATAGATTCCATTGCCTCAATTTCGTCGGACGAAGCATCCAAGTTCCGTTGCCGATCTTCCTCAGACAATGTCGGCACCTCCCCATCTCCCACGTCAAGCGAGGCAGCATTCGTCAGTACTCTCCAGAAGGCACGTCTCATCATGTCATAATCCTCTCCCTCCGATTCTCTGGTACACAAAAATGAATTGGTCGATGATGCAACTGATGATTCTGGAGATTGCGAGGAGGAGCGAATGGCGTAGGCTTCTCTCCTCGTGAGGCCAAAGCGCTTCGCAAATCGGAGTACGACTCCATCATTATCTGCATTGTTGTCGTCCTTGCCTTCAGTGGTTTCGTCCTCAGCCATTCTGTCCTCATTCTGCCCCATCGACACCGTCTTCGACATGCCCTTCTTTTCATCCCGTCGAGCCCCGCCGCCACCCACATCCTTCGCGCGGACCACATCCAATGTGCCTCCCCTAGGATCAAATCCCGACGGCAATTCCTCCTCATTCAATCGGATGCATAAGTACTGCAATACATCCTCGTAGAAATTATTACTCGTCTCTCCTACTTTCGCTGCAGAAGCAGTAGGTTTACTGATACTCGTCCTCTTCGTCCAACGTTTCCTTCGAATTGCTCTCATTGCATCAAGAACATCACTGGATGAAAATCCATCCCGTACCAGTCGTCGATGTGTGTCAATCTCCTCCATCTCCTCCTCTTCATTGTTGATACTAATACTATCCTCGCCGTCCTCCTCGTTGTCATCAAGGATGTTGCTGCTGCTGCTACTGCTGCGTTGATTATAATTATTATTGCTGCCATCCTCCTCCTCCTCAATATCCAAACTCAATAACAACTTTTCAATCCGTGTACGAAACTGTTTGGATAGGAATATCTCCATGGGTTTATTGGCATCAAGCATTGCTTGATGTTTTCGACGTCGGGTGGCAATTTCATCTTGTCGTATTCTTCGTTCTTCATCTTCTTTGTTGCTACTGTGGGCGGAAGTGGTTGTTGGTTGCCATCGAGAAGAAGAAGTAGCAGTAGGAGTAGGAGTAGGAGCTGCCGCTGTTGCATTATTGCTCTTACCAACCGAAGTGTTGTTGCCACTATTGTTGTTGCTTCCACCGCTTCCACCACCACCACCGAACCCATTGACAATTTGGATTGCCATTTGTCGTGAGGATGATGTGATTGATGATAGTGATGATGTAGAGGAGGATGAGGATGACAATATTCCCCCACCCCGTTGTTGTTTTTTCCATCCCTCTCCACCACTTCCACTTCCACCGACACCAACTGATGATCCACTTCCTGATCCAGCACCAGCACTGACACCATAATAATATGACTCCTTCCTTCCCGAGGTAGAAGTAGATAATGGTACAATACCAGCCGAAGCAGCTGCCAAAGTAGAAGAAGAAGTGGCTGCCGCCTGCCCCGAGGCACCTCGCTGTTTATGTCCCTTGCCACCCCAAGTTTGTGTGGCTGCATCCCATTTATGTCCTCTTTTTGGGATTTGAGAGTAGCAATATAGGAGTGTGTGGTGTGTGTGAGCTCAATCGCCAAATGAAATTCAATTACAATGCAAAAAATGCAAACATTCCAACTGAATCAACAAGCAACATAATTTAGAAACTCTCTACCTCCCTCTCTTTTGTGTATCTCTCCATGCTTGTCAATCTATCTATATCATCATCTCACCTCGAAGGACGCTCTGGTCGATTTCCACAAATGCATTGATAGGGATCGGTGCATGGACAGGCTGGAATGGAAGCGGAAGCAACAGCAGCACTCTGTTTCTTGCCCCCCTTGGACGAGGAGGATTTGCCCATTTTCTAAATAATTCTGTATATCTCTAAACACTGGAATGCAATTATATTGTATGATGACAGGATGAGAGTGTGCAATGAAGCGAGAGAGGCAGGTAGTTAGGGGGATGGGGATGGATGGCGAATGGCGAATGAGTCGAAGAAGTATCGTAGTGATGGCACAATAGAAAGAGCCAAGCAAGCTAGCGCCACGAGAAGGTGGCGAAAATGGCGGGCAGGATGAAGAAAAAGTGAGTGGCCCGCGTGGTGATGACAATGGCGGGAAGACGAGGACGCGATAATGTGGCGATAAAATTTCTGGGAAAGTGGAGAGGGAGGCGCGTCGTCGGAGAGGTGAGAAAAACTACTTCTCGGGCCTCGTATGATGTAAAAGGCGGAATTGATTTTTAGTGTACTATTCCTACGTACACAAATCGCGAAATCGATAGCAGCTCGGTCGGAGGGTGCGAGGCCGGAGGTCCAATCGAAATTCAGCTGATTGCATGCCAATCAATAATTGCTGATTGCTATGTTCGTTGGTCTTGGAGGAGTGTGCTAAGCCGGCGGGTGATGCTAAGCCGGCGCTGGGTGCTAAGCCGGTGGGTGATAAGCTGGCGCTGGGTGCAAAGAAGCCAGCGGGTGCTCAGCCGGCGCTGGGTGCTAAGCCGGAGGGTGCTAAGCCGGCGGGTGGTAAGCCGGCGGGTGGTAAGCCGGAGGGTGGTAAGCCGGAGGGTGGTAAGCCGAATGCTAAGCCGGGATAAGCCACACTTGTCCTCATCATGGTGAGATAGCAGGCTTTGCACACTCCTCACTTCTCCAAGAGACACACATAACAATCAATGGCTGATGCTCTCATAAAATCACTGAAGTGAAGCTCGACGATCATCATCTTTGCAACCAGAAACACCTCAGCAAGTATCATCATCGAGTCCAACAACTCTCACTCTAATACTGATTCTCCATCAACAAGACAAAACAATGCGTTATTCCAAAGGAGCTGCATCTCTCCTATCATCTGTCTTTACTTTCCAAGCCAAGCCGTTGGTTGCCGCCAACATCTTCATTCCGAGTGGTGATCACGAAGCTGCTGATGGCGTTGCCCTCCTTGCTCCATCTGAAAATAATGCCGACGCTGGCATTCTGTTGCAGGATGAACCTTTGCGGGCGATCAAACTCAAGCAGAAGTGCGACGAACTTAATATTGACTGCAGCATGCTCGGCAAGAAGCTTCATGGTCGAACAGGTATTGATGCCGATACTGGTCTGTTGGCTCCTGCTGACACAGCCGCCAAGAATGGAATGGATGTGGCCCCAAGCAGTTGGCTAGCCAGCACGACCGTGTCCACATGTGAACAAGGCTTTGTCGATTGTGTTAATGGCTTTGTTCGTGGCAGCAATCCTGCCCAAACCTGCTTTGATGCATGTGTAATTGAAGGTGCTCCAGGGGCGTGCTGCACCTACATTGATTACTATGGCGACAAGATCGACGCTTGCGAACGCTTCACTGGCAAAGTATGCAAAGACGGAAGTAGCTGCAATGGTTTTCAAGCTTGTAATAATGCTAACATCACGTCCGTTGTGAATAGCTGCAAGGCATACATGGCATGTAACAAGGCTGCGTACAAGGGCGGGTCTATTGGAAGCATTGTAGATTCATGCCAAAGAGATTATGGTTGCCATTTTGCGGCTGCTTATGGTGGATCCATTGGGAGTATTACAGGATCATGCATTGGATTATATGCTTGTGAGAATCTTGGAGGACGTGGAGGCACTGTTGGCAACGTAACCAATTCGTGCAATGCCACGGGTTCTTGTTTTGGTGGAGCTTCCTATGGAGGATCTATTGGGAGTATTACAGGATCATGCATTGGATTATATGCTTGTGTTAGGCTTGGAGGAGAAGGAGGCATAGTTGGCAACGTAACCAATTCGTGCAATGCCACGGATTCTTGTTATGGTGGAGCTTCCTATGGAGGATCCATTGGGAGTATGATGAACTCATGCAATGCTTGGGAATCTTGTTATGGAGGAGCTAAATTTGGAGGAGTTATTGGGAACATTGCCAACTCGTGCACTACAAACAGTTCGTGCTATTCTCTTGGAAAAGGCAAAGGAAAGGTAGGGCATGTGACAGACTCGTGCAATAAAGAAAATTCGTGCAAAAGGGCGGGTTCTGACAGAGGTTCCGTTGGAAGTATTTCGGCATCTTGCAATGCTGATACAGCCTGTCAAACTGCTGGATCTGGATCGGCAGGGGCCATTACTTCCAACCTGATGGGTTGTTGCAACACACCAAGTGTTTGTCAATCGGCAAATCAAATCACTCTTCCAAAGGAATGCAGCAGTAAGGTGAGATGATGCATGATTTGTGTAGCATTATTGCAATGTCATTCTATGTAGCAGTTGCTCACCTTGATCACCTCTCCCTATCAAAACCGTTGTCTCATAATTTGTCATCACCAAGCCCACCAATAAACCCACCAATAGTAAGGTGAGACGATGTATGATTTGCGATGCTTGCATGATCTCGCAATTCTACCTCCTAAATTGTTCAACCATTCTTGTGTCATCTGCTCTGATTGAAATTTCAGGCCAAAAAGATTCGCGCATGAACAACCCTGAACTACTGAGTCCTGAGTCCTTCTTGTCCACCAAGCTCCACCAAGAAGTCACACAACTAAGATTGTTTGAAATATGAAGCGAATATGCATTGGCCATTGGCCAACAACTCTTGTCACAGATTATGAAGAATTATGAAGCGATTGCGTTCAAGCAACTTGCAGCGTGTATGTTCCAGTGTATGTGACAGATCATGTGAAAGATTCACTGGTAATGATTACACTACTAATGTAGCACATGGCACTTGTAATAAAATAATGATGTGAAGTGTTACAAAACAAACAGCATGATGGATTACTCGAAAAGACATCATGTTATAGTTTACTTTTTGATGCAGCATGAAGTTCTTTCGAGTTCAAGCATGTGTGGTGATTACATTACTCAGCTCATGGCACATGGTCTGATGTTGTTTGGATGAGCATGAAGCATGAACCTCTCCCTGTCGTATCTACTAGTAGTACATAATAATCATTGTTTGATGATGACGATGATGATGCCGTTGCCGACGAAGTACTTGCGACGGCCACCATGGCCATTGATTGGGAATGATGATGGTGAACCCAATGCCCAATGGCAGTAAATGGCAATGGTTGCTTTTGTGTGGCCGACGACCGACGACGGCTACGGCGACGACGACCGACGACGGACAATATCCACTTCCACGTGGCGTTGGAACTGTTGCACGGGGCCTTCCCGCCATTTGCGGGTGAAAACTAACGGTGGACTTCGCCTGTCTGTCGTCAGGAGATAAAATTGGTGGATGATTATTGGCATTGACCACGACCATGATGGCCGATGCTATTGCCGTCGCCGTAGCGATATCTAATATCTTCTTTCCAGCGTCGCATAAGTATCCAACGCTACGCGCACCAACGACATTGATATTGATATTGCCATCATGGTGCGTCGACGCCGACGCTGCCCGTTTTGCCTCGCCTTTCGTAGAGTGAGAGTGCCGCCGATGCCGCTATCTACAGCCGACGCTGCGCATCCAAGCATCGTCGTCGTAGTCGTCGTCGTCGTCGTCGATGCTGGCTCGTTTTGTCGCCATAACTTTGAAACTTCCAGTATCTTAATAATGATATGGTACGGCTACAAGCAGCAGCTAATGACGTGAGTGTTGCAGCTTGTGGCAGCGTAGAGGTTGAGGGGGTCAATTCTATATTTGCAACTGCAGTGACAAACAACATACTCCTAGCAAATAGCAGTGACGATAAAGGCACGACATGCTCGTGCTTGACATCAATCTTTTCACTCCGTTATGGCAGTAGTATGCTGCAATCGATATAGAAATGCAAAAGATCGCGGTGGATACTATGCAGACACAATTATCATATGAACACACTCCAGATGCGCAGTTGAAGCAGCAGCAGCATGCAACAATAAACTCTAATCGGAACAAAAATCGGCACTGGAGTGGATCACTGACAGGCTGATACACGGCGAGGAGATGCGACATAATCACCTCGAAAATTCACAATTCACACCTCATCCTTGCTGTTTCGTGGGATTTCGCGCAGTTTGCATTCGGTACCGCTTTCAAACCGCAATGAATAGGCAGTGTTGCGCGACGCAGACGAACATTAATGAAATACGGGATATCAGCTACACAAGTTCAATATGCAAAAACACTCTAAAGTCGACAATCAGCACGGGTCGGCGGTGGCGGTGGTGGGGGATGGAGCATGGAGCATGGTGCTTCACACATCTCGAAGTTCGAGGCGCGCGGCTCCTCGTGGAGAGGAAGAACTTGGATGCTGACACACAAAAAGTCAGTTGCGTTGAATTTTTTATTTGGAAGCACCGGTGTAGATGCACGCATGCAGAGAGATGCAGCGCCCCCAGCTGCCTCGATCGGCGTCGATTTGAACTGCATGTCCGACTCTATGATGGATCTTGAAATAAAATCGTGTTCGACTGTGGTAGATAATACGTTCATACATCACTGCAATTGACGATTCTCGGTATTGAAGTTAGAATAGATCGAATGCCTATCTCACAGTTACAATATCATGTTACACATGCTACTTTTCTACTACAACAAATTCGTCTAAATAATGGTAAGGTTCCTCGAAAAAACAAATGCCCACCTCTTGTCGTTGAATTGAACAAGACGCGTCCATATAAACTCAACAACAACAAAGCTTTCCATACTCGTAGGTCCAGGGTTAACGTTCCATCCATAATCGGGCACGCGATGCAATAAATAGGAAGAGGTGACCCATGCAATGCATGTCATAAAGCATGACAACAAGACATCGCTTCCTTACATCCGCCCAATCCACTTTTCCTTCAGTGAAGCAGGAGGAGATTCGTTTACTCCTCGGTTCGTCGGCGGAGGTGACCTTGTTGTCTTTCCGACTCTAGGGCACGGTAGTTTCCATCATAATCACCATACCAACTTGAATGGCCATATCCACCGTTACCACTCCAGCTTCCACTGTCCGATGATCCCTTGCCAGACTTGCCAGATCCCCAACTTCCATGATCCGATGATCCCTTGCCAGACTTGCCAGATCCCCAACTTCCATGATCCGATGATCCCTTGCCAGACTTTCCAGATCCCCAACTTCCATGATCCGATGATCCCTTGCCAGACTTGCCAGAACCATCGCTTCCTCCTTCACCACCACCACTCCAGCTTCCATCATATCCACCATTCTGGTGGTAGCCATATCCGACAACATGTCCATCAGCATCACCACCATTACCGCCAGAAGAGTATCCACCATCATTGCCGTAGCCACTACCGTAGACATATCCACCATCCGAATGTCCAGCCTTGCCACCCTTGCTAGAGCCCTTACTTCCCTTGCCGGACTTGCCAGAGTAGAAGTAGTCAAGTGGAGGCATGGACATGACGGGTGTGGGTGGAGGAGGAGCCACTGGTGTTGGCGTCTATTAATAATAATATTGTGTGAAATGGAGGAGGAATTCGAGAGAAGAGAATGTTGTGAGTGAGTATATCATGTTGTTGATAACTTTGAAATGGAAATGTTCGTCACTGCAAATATTGTCCAACATTGAAACAACACCATCAAACTTAATGCACACAGATCAAGCGACATCGCATCTACATCTTCTCTCCGCTCTCTTCCCATCGACCAAAGTGACATGCTGTTGCCACAGATCGATCGACGAAATCCAATGCGCTCTTGACGTCAAAAAACAGGATTACAAGTAAAGTTTGCATCTGATACGCACCGGTTTGACAACTGGCGGTGGTGTTTCAGGAACAACTGGAGGAGGCGTCTCGGGAATAGTTACCTCAGTTGGGAAAGGAGTTCCGGGCGTAGTTGTGGCCGGAGGTGGCGTCTCGGGAACGGCGGGAGGTGGCGTCTCGGGAACGACGGGAGGTGGCGTCTCGGGAATGAGAGTCGATGGAGGTGGCGATTCAGGAATGGCAGTCGATGGAGGAGGTGATTCAGGAATGCCCGTCGAGGGAGGTGGTGACTCTGGCACACCAGGGGTAGGGAATGGCGTAATCGGTGCGGTAGTTTCTGGACGAATGACGCCTGGTGTGGGTGCAAGAGTAGTGTTTTTACCTGCCTCGACAAGGTTGATTGCGGCGAATGCGACGATGATGATTGACTTCATTGTTTTGATGTTGTTGCTTTGGCTTTGGAGGAGTGATAGCAGCGATGTTGGCTTCCTTTGATGTAATGATGAACGACGACCGACGACAATAATGAGGCTGTTGGTTGAGATGATGAAGTCTATGAGCTTGCGATTGAATGAACCAAGAAGTTACTCCTATGATTTTATGATGGTTGGTAGGAGTAGCACGTAGCACCCACTCTAGATGTGGGTTCATGTTCATTGTGGTGATGCATGGTGCATGTTGTTGTCGGTGTTGGTGGTTGGTATGAGTTCAAATTGTGGATTCAAATTTGGGTGAACCGACCATCGCGATTGCAGGAAGCGCTTTCTCGTAGGAATCTATACCAATTTTGGACTATTCTTTAAATTTGAGAATCAGACAAACGGCTGAAAAACATGTACTGATTCCAATATATGGAGTTTGTGCTCCTGAAAATCAAATCAAAGCTGTCCGAATATTGAGAAAGCCTCAATTTCCAACTTCCATCCACCTTGACATGTGAGAACCTGAGAACCTCCTTTTGCTTTTGCCGCTACGATGGACAATGGACGTTGCGATGGGCGATAGGCGATGGTGACGACCTGTGACGACGCCGATGGCACGATAGGAGGAATGCATTTACCTCTAGTACTATTTACCACCATACCATGCATCATGCATAGGTGAGCAGTGCGGCGCGGCGGGCGGTCTTCGTAGTACCATACCAACCATGCTGGCCGGTGGCCGGGGCCGGCACGGAACGATTGATGGTAGGATCGAGCTATCGTCGATAGGCACGAGACCGCTGATTTGTTCATTACTGCAACCACTTGTCATATTGTCAGTGGTTCGAACTTCGAATGAACCATGATAACGAGTTATGAGTTGCGGGGTACGATAGTATCGTATCGTACCATTGATCTCTCGAGCACACAACATCGCTCGTATGGTAGCGTCGTCGCGCGTCATCATGCTGACATAAGACGGACGAATGAATAATTATTAAATGAAGTTGAATGTGTTGAATTGGAGTTCTACAAGAGGAGAAGATGAGGAATGGCTTTCACTTAATTTCCTTATATATCCCACTTATATTTCTCTACTTTCCTACACAAAATATAATAAGCGTGTTACGAATCGGGAAGCGGATAGCAAATCATCATTGAATAGGACATTCAATGTCCAAAAAAACTCAACAACAAAGCTTGTATTCTCAGAGGGTTGTTAAAACAGAAAGGCTGAGATCGAGGGATGCTTGGTTTAATGAATAAAATACGGATGCATGCCAACAGTATGTTTTAAACATACAACATGATAACATCTCATCATTGTATCTCCTCGTCATTGCCTTCATTCTTATTCTTTGGGGTCGATCATGTTTGACGGGCGTTTCTATGTAAGGTGGAGGGGTTGGTGCAAATATTGAATGGAATATTTACTCCTCTGTTCGCCGACGGAGGTGACCTTGTCTGTCGGACTCTAGGGCACGGTATGGTCCATCGGAACCTCCATCGTAGGAGTTCCAACTTGATCCGCC